>JBAWJQ010004812.1:0-44471 GCA_037783105.1 Bactrocera zonata
CATAGAACTGCACAGGTGATCGCAGAAACAAGGGGTGGGTCAAAAATTGCCCAAATCAAACCAAAACTGTTCAAGCCCGTAGGTGCTAAATGTGTGACCCCCAGCATTTATAGTCGACTTTTGCTTGAAAATATCAGTCAATGTATGGGGTATATAATTGATATTCAGACAGAATTCTCTCCTTACAATAGTAATTGTGTGTATCAAAAATGGGTTAAATCAGCCCAATACTTCCCTGAGTCCCCATATACCTAATAAAAAGATTTTCGAACGGCGGGGCAATATTTGAGTTATTTAAATGTAAATGTGAAATCGTGTTTTACTCATAACAGTGTATCTTTGTGCCTAAAATAGATAAAAGTGGGCGAGAGCTTGATCTAGCTACCATATAAATAATATCAGGATTTTCGAACATCCGGCTGATTTTGCTCCATTTGATTGGTGAGTGTATGTGAGGTACCTTAATGAAACCAAGGGAACATGTTTTTAGTATATGGCATGATAATAGTTAATAGATAATTTCGGGTTGATCATACCCCAACTCCCATATATTACCGATAAGGATTTTCGTTTTTCTAACAAATCTTATGCCGAACTTCTCGGTTAGTATATGAATTATATATGTAGATATGTATGTATATATAAAACTTCTTAGACTGCAATCCTCTGCTTGACGTTTTACATCTTAAGGTATTTCCCTACCTTTTATTCAAGGGTATAAAATGTTCGGTTGCACCCGAACTTAGCCCTTTCTTACTTGTTTTCAATTGCAAATATTGCCTCAGATTTATCTTTCTAACTTTCGTTTTACAATCAAATGAAATTCACACATTTCTTTTTACTCAGTGCTTTGGGGTGATGGGCTTAACAATCGAAGCATTTTCAAGTAAATAAAACTTGAATAAACTTTGTGTGAAAGCAAAATTCTGAACTGAAAAAAAGGGTTATTTGTGTAACGTTGCTCCGCCCTTCATGAATAAATATTCGCTGAATCGAACAATGAAGTCGCTTAGAGTAATATGTAAAGAATGTGTCGATAGGTGTTATGCGGGTATTTTATTTTTTATTTAAAAAGGTAATTTCTGCGCAAGAGATTTAATAATATACAGCATCACTCAAAATGCTTTTACGCGTGTCTAATATATGCGATTTTTATACAATAAAAGTGCGGCAAATGTCGATGAGCGGCACACATCAATCGAATGCGTGCACAACATGACTTGACAGCAAGCAGCAAGTGGCAATGCGGCAAAGTGGCGTAGCGGCTAAGCGGTAGCAGCAGACAATTCGCTTTCGATGACCAACATTTTTCAGTCGCTGGAAAAACAAAAGGTGAAATGTTGCTATGCATCGGTAAATGCCTACTAATGACCGTCTAATGGGCAGTACATGCACACAGGTGTCCACCTGACAAGTCTCCCAACTGAGAAAAAGGTTAGGCTCCCACATGCGTGCCACAGGGCTGCATATAGTTGTAGTGCTTTTATTATCGAACGCGCGCAACTAATATTGTCGGTTATAGAAGTAGATGAAAAGAGTTTTTTATACTGCAGCGTAAATTTTTGGAGATTTTTTTTTCCACCAGAAGCTTTAAGCTTTACGACCACTTCATTTTGATAGGTTAATTGAATGGCGCAGCAGCATCAAGAGTTAATCGACGCTTTCAACAACTGACTGCCTCTCCACTTGACGCGCAGCTTACACTTATCTAAAGACACGCTTATACATGTACAGATACATATGTATATCTTATGTATATGTATTGTGTATACTCGAATAGAAAATCACAATAAAGGAAGCAGGCAGCCTGGAGCAGCAGCTGTAACTACTGTGCGGGCAGCAAGTGTTGCTCGGTTTTGTTGCTTCGTTGATCTTTTCATCGACATCGGCATCATCTACTCACAAGAACAACAACTTAATGATTTTCATCGCCATCATTATCATCATCGTCATTTATTGACGTTTGAATGATGGGTGTCAGTCAGTTGTCAGTTGGATGAGTTTATTATGCCGATTGCGGACTCCTTTGCAAAATTCAATTTTCTGATGAATAAGTAAAGGTAAAAAATATCGTACGCAAAATAAAAGAACGTAAAGGTGCTTCATTATGGGCCTCGGTTTTGGCTTTCATCGTTTTCAGATCTGTTCATTTTGCTGACATACCGTTAACGGAGGTGTGCTTTGAGCGAGTTTTGTAGAATATTTTTCTTAGAGTTTTATTGAAAACATCCTTTTAAAAGGGCATCGCTGCCTTCATATATAACAATTTTTGTCAAAGACTGAAGCCAACCTTACTCCATTAGTTCTGCATGAAACAAATGGTGGTCTGATGGTGCAAGGTCAGGGCTATATGGCGGATGCACCAAAACTTCTCAGCGAAGCTCTCCCAGTTTTTGTTGAGTCATCAAGAATGTAGGTGGTCTAGCGCTGTCCTGATGGAAAGTGAAGCTCTCTCTGGATATCAGTTCTGACCGTTTTTTATCGATTGCTTGCTTCAATCCCATCAGTTGTTGACAGTAAAATATAGAATCAATCGTTCGACCAGGCTGGAGCATCTCATAGTAGATGATTCCTTTTCAATCTCACTAAACACTCAGCGTAACCTTTCGAAGCATCAATCCTGGCTTTGCGACCATTTGTTGAGCTTCACCACGCTTGGACCATGATCTTTTTCGCACATTATTGTAGTATATGATAAAGTTTTTGTCTCTGGTTACCATTCGCTTCAGAAATGGTCCGATTTCAATTTCCTTTCAGCAAAGAATCACAAATGTTAATTCGGTCCATTAAATTTTTCACAGACAATTCATGTGGTACCCAAACTTCTAGCTTCTTTTTGTAGTCAAACTTTTTTAAATGGTTCAAAACCGTTCGATGATGAATGTTAAGTTCTTTAGCGATAATTTTTTCCATAATTTCATCGGCTTTTTCAAAGAGAGGTAGACCAGAGCGAGGTGCACCATTCACATCGAAATTTTCGAACTTTTCGAAAAAACCGTTTTTTTACCACCCTAGTTACTATTTTCTTTGCCTTGTGCTCTAACAAATAATGTTTTAATGAACCAAATCTAGTTACACTGTGTAACATATGTATTTCCACCGTAAAATTAGGCAAAATTATTTTTGTTCCGGTTTTTGTGGTTAACGCAAAATTTTTATGTAAGTTTTTTGCAACTTTTTTGTGGACCGGCTTATGAGTTCTTAACGAATTGGAAAATAAACTCCAATTACTACATAATTTCCCTTCTCATACGCAGTGATACAAATCAACCACTCTCGAATGGCAATTGTAAAATCCGAAAGATAAATACGAGAATGCCCGCAAATGAAAGCCACGTGACCTTTGACACATTAGTGTCAGTTGTTGTATCTACAATGAGCAATAGGATAAGACAAAAGTGGTGGGGCCAAAGCATAACGGGGTTGCGCCTTACATTCGCAATAACCGTGGCCAACATTGACATTTCTGTGGCACCACAATGACTGCGCAATTTACTCAATTGTCGTAAAATTAAAGTGCATCCGCTTGGTTGGACACTTTAAATTTGAAAAATTTGCCGAGAATCTTCCACGCTTTTCAAAAACACTAACCAAGCGCACTCGTATTACCATCCAAATCAACAAGGACTAAAGCTCAACATCTCGAGCGGGTGGGGGTAAATGACTGATTGTGTGCGTGTATGTATGTATATATGTAGGTGTGTGATTGCTAGTGCGTGAGCGCAGTGCAGTGTTGGCTAAAGCGTTGATGGTGATTATGATGAGGTCGTGATACTGAAACGGATGGTGGGTGGTAATTGCACGCACGCACACACATATACATACATACATATAAACGTACGTACGTGCGAGTATCAATTTTATACGAATACGTTTCATGGGGCGTTCTTTGTTGACTATAATAAATTATAAAATGAAACTAATGACAACAGCTTTTCTGTTGATTACGAGCGAGACAATTGAAAATGCGCAGAAAGCATTTGCACTGATTTAAAATTTCACTTCATGTATACACATGTATGTGTTATGTACATATACATATATAAGTATGTACATGAGTGTGTAAGCCAAAGCTGACTGGAGCAGTTGTAATGAGCTAGGGACACACGCTGCGTTGAAAACAACGTTAGCAATATCTAATCTGTGTGTGGTAGCTGGCATGCCCGAGCGGAAGGATGCAATTTGGTCTTTCCAATGGTGAGGTGTGCGGGTGTATTGCTGAATATATGGATGAGGTAAGTCGACAAATTGCGGATATAATTTGTAGCATGCATTGCAATGCAAGACATTGAGTTATAGTTTATTCGGAAAGTCAATTACATAGATCGCGGAAATGTGCTTACGGAGTCAAGCGATGCAGTAATTAGAATGGTTTTGCGCGTGCCACGTGGATACAGATGATTATTGCTTTTATTGCTAGACTATTTCGTCGAAGTACGCTGCAAGTAGTAAGAAGTTTTAAACATATTTTAACCTATTCAAAGACATCAGATAATATAATAAACATTTAGAGCAAAAAATTGAGTCTAACGACCTTGAATCCGTCAACCAAGGAGAGTCTTCTCGTCTCCCATAACTCCTTAAATCTCATTTTCTTACTAGTGAAGAGACTTTAAGGTTCCTATTGCCAAACTCGATTCGAAAAAGATACTCGTAACTCGATTTTCGTAATTTCATTCCTATTTTCGATTAAAATATTCCTTAATTTTGAGTTTTAGACAGCACAAATGAAAAATATAATATTTATTTTGGCATTCGCATAAATATAAAATATATCCTAATTTCCAACAGAATGCATTTTAGAAACGAGCTACAGAATAAGGCCCCAAGCCCTCTTACTATCAACGTTTCATCACCCCCTGAGTCTATTAGACCATCAATATGTCTTTCGAAAAGTGAATAGCACCATTTCAGCACTTAGCGTTACAAAAACCGCGATAGTTCAAATCAGAAATCACCCAGTTTACGATCTTCGTAACATTGGACTTGTCAAAAGCCTTTGACACAGTTATTCATACAAGGCTACTAAAAGTCATCAAATAAACCACGCAACCACCAAGTCTGAAAAGGTAGACTAAGAACTATCTGAGTGATCGGTAAACATTCGTACAGTCTCGAGGATAATCTAAGTTAAAAAAATTAGGCAGAGGGTTCCGCGGGGTAGCGCACTCTCCCCGCTACTATTTAATTTATATATTTTGAACTTCCCTAAGTCACCACAGGAAATTTTCACCAATGGAAACGATGACATGTTATTGAAAGTAAACAGCTATCTCTCCGCTATTTCTCACTTCTTCCCTACAAAGAGCTTGACACAATGACCGATCAGTTCCACAGATCAAATTCACTAACTGGAAGAAGATACGCAGACTGGACCTTAATATTACAGTCTATGGCGTTGAAATTCCGTCACAACTGTAATATTTGAGCTGGTACTTGTGGTACGAGGGTAAAAATAATGTGAGCCTGAAAACTACTACAAAATATTAGAAAATTTAAAAAATATTACTTAGAAAATTAGTACAGCGGAAATGTTTCCTTTAATATCACAAGAGTAATTGCATTTATATTAAATATTCTTAAAATATATTGAGCAAGTTTGTACACTTTCAATCACCTGTGTATACTGCGGTACCAAAAAGGCCATGTGAAATCGTTGTAAGAGTCAAAAACACGTTATACTAATATTTTTCCTTCACATGAAATCTTTCGCACTGCAAGTTAATTAAAAATTCCTTATAGACGTGAAATTAATTTTCGCAATGCACATCTGCGATCGAATGTGCATGCGCATGACCAAAGTGTATTCTGTGTATTTAAAAAAATATAAAAAAAAATAAAAATCATAAAATATATGTATGTAAAAAAAAATTAAGGCTCTTGTGCCTACGCTTATCGTTCTGGGCATCACAACTTTGTAACACACATACCTGTAACATATTCCTTTGTATAACTTATAACCAAGCACATAAAGTTTCTTACGTACGGCTAATGTATCGTAAAATGTGCAAGCAACTTTTTTAAGCAAAAAATGTAATCGTTATTTCGCCATTCTCATCGTTCGATCAGCGCGCATGCGTTGCGCATTATTAGATTTTTATCTCAACATCATAAAGTGACGCCACAGTATTGCATTACTTACACAGCTCCAACAAACCGATACGAGTGGAAAAGCGCACATACATAGAAATGTGTATACATATATATGTATAACGGCTTGAGTTTACAGAACCACTTTAACCTGGTATGGGTATCTATTCTGAGTTAGGCTTTTTAAAATATATTAGTACACCTTGTATACAAACAGAGCTGATCTTTTTTAAACGTTTCAACTGGGCAAAAATAACGCGATATACATACATAGATATTGGAATATTTTTATATTATTACGTTAATATGGCGGATTCTAACATAGGTGACGTTTATTACAAGATAAAGTCTAAGCACAATAGAATTTGAAAGTTGGCTATATGTTAATAATTAAATAATGTGATGCCGTGAAGCTTTTGTTCCCATATTATCCTTTTTATTTCAGCGAAATATTTAGGCAATTCACAAGCTTTGTTGTATGTCTTATGTCATATTTTAATATTCTTAAAAAATACGACACTTGTGAGCACCCTTAACTGTTGTATGTCATATTTTGTCGCTGCCGATAGAATAGCGAACTCAATAAACATACCGCGCAGTGTTGTATCAGTCATATTTTAATTTTGCATGTGAAACAACAACAGTGCTAATATGACAGTCATAAAAAAATATGACAATATGACGATATGACACAATATAACACCTTGTGAATACCCTAATTTTTTCAGCGAGCCACTTCTTAAGTTTATCGGTCATATATCAAACATAATGAGACGGAACTTTGCCTTACAGAAAGTTTAATTCGGGAGCGTTATGTCTTAGACATATAATTTGGAAGGCAATAATACTGTCTAACTCACTTATGGCTGGATGAAATTTCATGAGGTTATTCAGTTAGTATTCTGCTTAAAGTTAGATGACTGAAGCAAGGATAATATGGTATGTGACGCGATCACTCGGTAAAGCTAAAACCTTTTTAGCACATGTGATATGCTTACTCGTATATAAATTTTTACCTCAAATACCCATGACCTAACGGCCCATGACTTTATGAATTCGATTCGCCTGGTTAATTTCGATTATATACAAATAGCCAATTGAAAATTGTGTGATATTCACCAGAGGATCGAAATTCATTATATTAGGGATACGAGGTTTACACCAAGGCATAGACCAATTCTATACCGCATAATTTTTAAGAAAACTTTTCCATTTAGTTTCATTAAAATATCACGCATTTTAAGCAACTTGAATGATTTAAATGCAAATGGAAAGACGGAAATCATTATATCATGCGTGTTGGAACAGAAAAAGGGACGGAAAAGGGATTTAATTAATTTTGTCATTGCTCTGGAACTCTTAAGAAGTTAATTTGAAGCAATTTTATACATAAATAATACTCACTGACCGACACATTCCGCAAAAAACTTACTAGAATAATGAAAACCATTATAAGTAGAATATGGGAATTGGGAATCGCATTGACTCTATTTTTATGTATTTGAACCAAGACATACGAAAAGGGTTTGTCCAGAAAGTAATAGGACTGAGTCGATTAAAAAAAAATTATTGAACCAATCGTTACCATTCTTTAAAAACTTTCAAACTAGGCTCCTTCTGCACCGATGCAGCGGTGCCAGCGCTATTCCAAGTATTGAAGGCGTCACGGAAGGCATTTTTCGGAATAGCTTTGAGAGCCGAGATGCATGCTGCGTCAAAATGCTTGTCCTTCATCGGTCTTTTCAGGCAGAGAAACAAAAAAAGTCCGGGGGCCACAACCGGGCTGTAGGGCGGCTGCGGAAGAGTTGGGATGCCACAAGTTCAAATTTTATTGGCACATTTCCCTTCGCCGCTATTTCTGGTTTGCGACCATTTTCGCGCACACCTTGCGCATGTTCAAGTACTCCGTCACAGCGATCTCTATTTTGTTCCTTACAAAAGGTCTGGTGCCACCGAAACACACCACTTATCAAACGTTTCTGTCGTAGATTTACCAAGTTTCACACAGAATTTAATCGCGTACCTCTGCTCCAACGAACGCTGCATTTTCGGCTTGCACCGCCGCGCAATTTTTTTTCCCGACTCTCCAGGTGCTCGGTGACAACTGACAGCCGCTCGGAGACAACGCCCTCTATCGAATCCAGTTGGTGCGCGCACGCTCCGAAGTACAGCCCCGGCAGAAGAAAATCAGTCCTATTACTTTCCGAGCAAACCATGTATATTTAACATACCGCATACTTATAAAATCCTTCCAAGGTTTCGTCAAAGTTCTTCACATACCATTACCAACCATATGGGGCAAAGTCAACCAGGTGTTCAAAAATCCTGATAATAGTTATATGTAATGAATAATATGAATCTATAGTTATTGATTTATCGTGTTTTTTGTAGTAATGTAGATATATACATTAAAACTATTAGAGGGCGGGAGCGGGGACATGTCTACTTTTTCAAAATTTTAGGTCACAGGCCTTTGTCACTGCAAGCCTCTGTGTTAAATTACGGTTCCATAGCTTATTTTAGTGTTTAGTTATTGCACTTTGTAGTGACAGTGGTCCATCTACGAATTCCGCTTTACGTTTTATGTCCAGGAACATATGTACCAAGTTTCATTAAGATATCTTAATCTTTATTCAAGTTGCAGCTTTCACGGACAGACGACAGCCAAGCAGTTACCCGGATTTCATCACGTCTCGTCATCGTGATCATTTATATATCTATAATCCTATAACTAACTCGATACGTTTTAGGTGATACATACAACCGTTAGGTAACAAAACCTAATACTCTGTAGCAATACATATGTTGCAAGAGTATAAAAATAGCAGAAATTCATGTTATTCTTAGTAGTATTAAATATTTGCTGGTGACCACTCAAATTGTTCCGTTCTTTAGACAATTGTTAATGCTGACCCCTGTTTCAGCGGGTCTAATCTGCTAAACATGCCCAAATATAAAGCTAGCTTGTGGTCAGGCTTCTTTACTTGTTATAATTAAAATGTTTTTATTTTGTCTTTGACACCTCGTTTTGTTTTTATTCTTCACGCATTTGGCATTACCAATATCAGTTTCGGAATCAACTTTAGCCCCGATGGATATCTACGTAGTTGCGCTTAATTATAATACAATCATTTAATAATTTAGTGCTATTTTTTGTACATGGTTAGTGACACTTTTTATCGCTGCGTATTTCCTTTCACTTAACGACATCACTCCATTACCCATTACCCCACTTGTAGTCAAATAAATGCAGACATACATTATAAATTAGTACAAAAACGGTGTTGGAAGGGAATGCGCGCCTTATTTGGGTTGGTTGGCAGAGTACAGACTTTGCAACTATGTAAAGGTAATTTTCCATCCACACCTTGTTAATACGAAATTAATGACTGCATTAGACAAATTACAATATTCGTACAAAAGGCAAGGTCGGGAAAGTGGTTGACCACATGAGTTGATTGCTGTCCTTTTAGCTATGCACGATTGTGTATATAATATTTTTTCTGTCTACAGCTCTGGACGTTGTCGATGAAATGCAGCTCGGAAGCCACATTGTTATTAAGTGACAAGCCCAGTGATACGTAAAACGATAACTATTAACTGAGTGTCTCCTTCGGGTTCAAATAAGCGGAGTGAAAATTTGTTTTGTTGACTTTACAAAACTACAAAAAGATACATATATGTACATATATTTGTGGTATATACTATTATTTACTGCCTTGAGTTAGAACCAAAGGTTTATTGATCTCGATTTCGATTAAAGAAAGAATGCATGGCTCACAATGAAAAGCTAATAGTTAACACTTAGTACATAATTATATTCTCAAATATGTTTGTATATTTCGTTGAAGTTTTAGAAAATCGTTTCGAAATCCATTGAATAAGCTAAAATAATATTATCTAATAAGTTAGAAAATATATTAAAGATCCATATTCCTCAAGTTTCACTACTCAATAAAACTGAAAGAAAAATTTGGGACCGTTGCGCTAAGAGGTCTGTGGGGTATTTGGGTATTAGAAGTGCCCTGATTACGAATTTGAGTATAAACATTTCCGACTACGTACAGCTATATCTGAATTTTATTAAATGGCGGGGGTTTGACCCCAACACCAATTGACTACAACACAATAAAAGTTATGTGTTACGAGATTTTTACTATCACTGCCGGTTTTAGCAAACGAAAATTGGCTAGAAACAACCTCTAACATCTTCTTATAGCCGAGTTTACCATAGTGTGCCAGTCGTTTCTCCATTTCGCAATTTGGCGCTAATTCGAGATACCAGTACGCCAATTCGAGTACAGCCAAGTGCTTCTCCACCTGGTCTCTCCAACGGAGTGGAGGTCTTCCTCTTCCTTTGCTACCTCAGGCGGGTACTGCGTCGAATACTTTCAGAGCTGGCGTGTTTTCGGCCATTCGGACGACATGACCTAGCCAACACAGCCACTGTCTCTAAAATCGCTGAACTATGTCAATGTCGTCGTATATATCATACAGCTCTTCGTTTCATCGTATGCGATATTCACCGTTGTCAATGCGCAAAGGACCATAAAACTTTCGCAGAGCCCTTCTCTCGAAAACCCGTAAGTCGACTCTCGCCTCTGCACCATATAGCAGGACGGGTATAATTAGTGACTTATAGAGTTTAGTCTTTGTTCGTCGAGAGAGGAATTTACTTCTCAATTGCCTACTCAGTCCGAAGAGGCAGCTGTTGGTAAGAGTTATTCTGAGTTGGTTTACGAGGCTAACATTGTTGTTAATACTGGTTCCAAGGTAGACGAAATTATCTACGACTTCGAAGATGTGACTGTCAACAGTCAAGTCGTGAGTGCGACGACTGTTTGTTTGGGAGATACTTCGTCTTGCCCTCGTTCACTACGAGTCCAATTTGCTTCGCTTCGTTATTCATTCTGGAGAAAGTAGGACTAACAGCACGGATGTTTGAGGTCAATGAGGCCAATAAAGCCAGCAGCTCCACATTCTTATAGAAGATTGTAGCTTCTCTATTCGGCTCGGCAGCTCGAATAATTTTCTTCAGCAGTAGATTAAAGATAAGGAGCTTTGTCTGAAACCTCTTTTGGTATCGAACGACTCGGAGAGGTCCTTCCCGATACTGACGGAGCTTTTGGTTTTGCTCACAGTCGCAAAATTACTGTAAACTAGTGTTTTTTCAAAGAAATTTAAATTAAATTTAGCAATATTTTATGGATTGATAGCATATACAGCAACTAAACACTTTAAGTATATTGTATAAATAACGATGCATATACTCTATAATAGCAGTACATTGTGCTTTCACCCTCGGCCATATGTTCTTCATTCGATAATTGAAATATAAGTATATGTACATATTTATGTATTTATAAGTAGAATGGACTTGTCAGGAAGGTTGGAGTTGCTAATCTACAGTTTACGTGTTACTACTGTTCGGTCGGTCTGTGCTTTCGCTGGTCCCGCCATATTCAACCACAAATTGTATTTTTGGAAAATGAGAAACAAAGGATACGCGTGTCCTTAACACATGCTTACAAACACATTTTGGTGTGCGTAGCTTTTGGTTTGGCTGATTTTTGGTCAACTCGTACTCGTTCACGCACAAAATGTAATCATAATTAACTGATTTCATTATGCCTTACTTCTCTTTTGGTTACTTTCCCTGTTAAATGGATTGTATTTGTAGTTAGACACGCGCTGTGGAATTATTCTTTTTTATTAACTGACAAACACTTTAATCAAGTAGTGGAGATGTAAATGTGTGATATTTTACTTGACGTACGACATGCATATGTTGGTATGTATATGTGTATATATATCCATTCATTATATCCTTTTTCCTACCTTTTTCCTTTCCAATTTTTCGGTTTCTTTACTTTCAACCTCACCTGTCGTCCGGCTATGCTTAATTTTATTAAAATGAGCTCAGCTACTCGTTCCACTACTGAGCACCGGCAGCGAGTAGCTGATGACATCGACAAGTCGTTTTCTCTTTTACAACAACAAATGAAAGCAGTAGCAAACAAACATTCCGACAATGAACATATTTTGTTAAAAGGTGACAATCAATTTGTCAATGATTGAATGGAATTGTTAATGTCGCGAGACCTACTTACGTACCTGCGTACGTCAGCCTTTGTTTGACTGATTATTATCAGTTGACAATATGTGGATATTTATATAAAGCGTGTACCCTGTAGGCAAAAATTAAAAATGTTGTTAAAATAGTCTATGAGTTACAGGTTTTTGTCTTTTTTTTGCAATAGTACAAAAAAAAAAATATCGAGAGGTTAGGTACGGGTTCCACGGAGAGACAATTTAAGTTTAGGGAACACGAAAAAAACACACGGAGCCAAATCTGGTGTATACGATGGTTGATCGATGGTATTCATTGCATGAAACTTTATCGGGAAGAGTTGAGCAAGAACCCGTTTCATACCCAAAGTATCCACCAAAATCATTCGAACGGACTCGTGAGAGATGTCGAGCTCTTTTGTCATCTCTCTAACACTTGCCTGACGATATTCAAGCACTATATCCTTCACTTTTTTATTATTTTCATGAGTTGAAGAGGTCGAAGGTCGCCCAGAATGAGACAGGTATTAAAAATCGCTACTACCGAGCCCAAGCCGTTGCTGTAAGCGCTCATATTTGTCATAATAATTAAGAATAGTCCTACCAACTTAGTTAAATACTTTTTTTTGTAATATCATTTATCCGGGAAATTTAATTACAATTTCTGGGTGCTTTGGTCACAATATACATCCTAGAGCGATATCGGGTAACCTAGAGGTTATAGTAGTCTTATCGGCATTTACCTCTCTTTATAAGGAGGTATATGAACTCAGGATGGAAGCCCTCGAGACTGGATAAGGTGAAGATTAAAATTAAGGTTTATACTAAATACCCATAAGTTTGTGGTGCAAACTGGTGTGCTTATTGTAGAAGACAGGGTGAAAAAACAGTAGTATGCTCTACGCATGCAACAAGATGCTATCACCTGGCCTCATGCATTGGTTGGGGTGATGGACCGCTGCCAGCAAAATCTCAAACAGAAACCCGTTGAGGCGAATGCAGTGATTCACTGTCCTCTGCATAACAAGAGCGCTAAGAAAGCTTACTCAACCTACCATCAATCCACATTGTAGTAGAAAGTTCCGCACTTTGCGAGATGGACGGCATTGAGGGAATTTTCTACAGGAACATTCGGACATTGCTCTAAAAATAGGGAGTTTGTGGATATAATATGCCACATATTCTCACGCTGCATTTATACTGCGTTCCAGGCCATAACTGTATTCTGCGAAACGATTGTTGATGGAACTGAAAAAATGCCATCCGTCTGGCTTCTGAACCAGTTCAGCAAATTTCCCAAAACGCTGACAGATGGATAAAGTGAGATGGGATGCATTAAGGATTTGTACGATCGACTAGATCATGTGTAAGAGCATCGAAGGAAAACACGCATGCTTTATGCAAATATGCACTTCTTGCGGGCAACTATTTCGAGTCACTCGCAGGGAATAAAGCATGAGCGTGACGCTGGAACACAATCTCTGCCTCTGTTCGACCTTATCTAGAACTCTTCTTTGATATCTAGTAGCTTATTATTTCAAAGTACTAAATTAATTATCTAAATTAGATATGAAGTATCTCTTAAACTATATCTCCATTTTACATTACAAAGCATTACGGGTCTATGCATGCAGTGACAGTCAGCCAGCACAACCTAGGAAGACTGTTTTTCCTAGAGGGCAACCATCTAATAGTGCTAAAATTAGGTATTCTTACAGTTGCCAAACAAAATCTGATCAAAAGGCATGCACCTAAATCAGCAAATATGCCCAATGTTCTGCTCAAAGCGTCGCTCCATATTTTGCTTGTCCAGCAATTAACAAACATCACTTAGATAATTCCCCTATATTATTTATTTTAGTTGCTAACACTTATTTATTCATTATGTATTGAGAAGAGAAAATTATAAGTCATTGTGTTTTAATTTGAATTAATCATTAATCAGTTAACACTTTGTAGTTTAATCAAGTTTTATTAATTTTCGAGTTTCATATATCATATAATTCCCAAACCTGTGGATGGTGTAGATATAAATATAATTATATACATGTGGTGAGTTAACTGCCGTAATCGAAAGTTTACGGCTTTTCTATATGTTTATTCTAGTCTCTATTCTTATTTGTTATCGAACCCAGATTTAGAGGTGTGATTTCTCTATCCAGTTGTTTAAAGGTTCAGATATGTGTTGTGTGTTAAAACTTGCAAAAAGGAATATGAAAAGTAATTATTATTAAAATTGGATTGAAATGCTTGCAACATATTCATTTGCTTTCACTCACATATTCTACATATTTAGTTTATAAAGACAGGCCAATCACAATCGGTCCTTATTTTTTAGTTTTTTCATATCAGTATGTACTTATAAGGATTTTCGATTAAACCATTCCAACGAAAATCAGTTTTAGGATACCCGGATATATACTCTTGTAATTGGATAGCTCCATTTCTTCTGAAGGGGTTAGGGGTAGTCAGAGGCACGAAAAATTGAGAATTTTTGGTATTTTTTTTTTTGCTATTAAATCATGTTATTTTACAAAAGTAGTAATATGCCATTATTATAGAATGTGTTGACTTGAAATCACGAAAATGTCAAAAAAAAAAAAATTAATTTTCATAGTTATAGTTGTTCCAAAAAAAGGTACTTGCGGTGACAACCATAAGTCCTTGGAGAGTCATCTAAAATCAATCGGACAAAAAAAGTTAGTTTTATAAATAGATAATCCTGAGCCTGATCGAAGGATTTTAATTTTTTCAAAAATTAACAAAATGGTGGCCTCAGGAAATTTTTTTCTAAATTTTTGGGAAAAAATCAACAGTCTTAAAAAATCGAAATTTTTGAAAGAAAAAAACCTTCGATCAGGCCCGAGTTTATTATGTATTCTAAAAGCTGTATAAATTTCATTAAAATCTCCTAAGCGGTTTTCGATTTACAGTTGTCACCAGTTCAAAAAACATAGCTTTGAGAAAAACGCGTTTAAATTTTGCTTTTTTGCTTTGAAGTGCCCGAGCTCTTTTTTTTATTTGTCGAATAACTCAAAAACTAATTATCGGATCAACGTGAAATTTTCAGAGAATATTTTTAAGATAGTACACTTAACGAAAATGCAAAATGTTTTTTTGAAAATTCTAACCACCACTAACCCCTCAAATATATTAATAAAAATTTCGCTAGAAAATTAGCTCGAAGTAGATAATCAAGGAATAATTATTGGCATCCATATCTGCTTATTCCATGAATTCGCAAAAGCTGTAATTTCAAAATGAATGAAAGTTTCCATATATCTCTTGAAAAGGAATATAGAAATTTAAAGTCCCTAAAGGTTGTGACTTAGAGACTTATATTCAATAGACTTATGTATATTTCCTGTACTTTTTGTTATTTTTGCAATGCAGGGCGGAAAAGTTAAAATATAGTGTATAACTTTATTTAACAGGACAACATGAAGACGTCCTTGTCTTGCAACGTTATTGACTTACATCTAAGAAACTTACTGTTGTTGTTATTGCTTTCATATCAGTATAAAGCATAAGAGTATTGAGGTCGCCTATTTTTAAACATAGCAAGGAGTCTCTTATTCGTTGTTATGACTAGTGTCTAGTGTCCGCCTTATAATAGGTTTAATGAACATATCTCCTAGACCGCCGAATCTACATGAGCCATATTCTCTTTAGGACAATTGTTATAAGAACTATTACCAGCAGTGTAAAAATTTATGGAACCGGATCCATAACTAAATTTATTGAAAACAACTAAATGTCGATAATCAACGACTAAGTACGCCAGAGATATTAGATTTTACGCTCGAGATGGTATGAGAGGGCTTTATACGAGCTGGCGTAAAAATTTGACTATGGACGTGGCATCGCCCACTATTAGATAAAGTCACATATCTCGATCGATTTCAACCAAATTCGATACATACCATTCTTATGTTATAGTGCAACCACCCCCACTTTCCATATAACACAATTTTAAATTCCATCTGACTCTACATATATTTTTTAGAGTACAAATCAAGAAGCTATTAATATAACGGGTGTTAACTTTGCACGTATAATGTCTTTGGCGCATGTCATCTTATGATCAAAAATTGTCCAAATCTAGCCAAAGCGCCTTGGTACCGAATATTTGGAGCCCCGTACCTATAAATGACTTTTTACGGCAAATATCGGCCATAGTGTGAGATTTATAACTGAAATTCAGGAATAATCTTTTTATGACAATGGTGTGTTTTTTTGTCGAAAATGGGTTGAATCGTGTCAATACTTCCTTTAGCTCCCATATACCAAACACAACGATTTTCGCACTTCCAGCTGACTTTATATCACATATATCGGCCAGCATGTGAAATATCGCACAGAAAATGAGAGATCAAGTTTTAACAGTATAAAATGTTCAGTTACACCCGAACTTAGCCTCTCGTTACTTGTTAAATATAATAATAATATCCCAATGATTACGATGAACTACTTTTTAGTGAAATATATTATATTTAATCCTAATATTTATGAAAATTTTACTTTCGTCCATCTTATTGACAAAATAAAATAAGCCTGAAAATATTTGAGGCATGTACTTGTTCACGCAACTGTCTTAAAAATGGCGATAGAAATCGTGATACAATCACGTCTAGACTTTGGCGGGTTGCGCCCACCAAAAACGGCAGAGTAACCGAAGAACAAGAAACAACATGGCGTGCTTAGCAACTACATGGCATTTAAAACAAAAGAAAAGCTAAAGAGATGCATGAAATGTATGTAAAGAATAAAATATTTGCCAAAGACTTTGATACTGGCTAGCGGCCAACGGCCACATAAGCATCTTACCTTTGCATTCAGCGACAGCGAGTGTGAAGCGAAGCTGCACAGGATCAGCCGTGCGAAGAAAAGATCATTGAATGGCAGGCTATGAAAGAAAAAAAAGTCGTCAAACTGCAACTAGGTTAAGCACCTTCCAACTACAACAAGAACATCAAATGCAATAGCTATGGCAAAAGTAAAACGTTTTTAAAAGCTCTTTGTGAAGGCAACTAATTACAGGTTGCCACAACAGCGAAATGTTTTTAAAAAGTTTCTACAGAAAAATGCTTCATTAAGCAATAAAAAGGAAAAAGGTGGTAGAAGAAGGAAAAAAATACAAAATAAATATTTTTGAAAGAGTACACTGCTATGAAAATATGCCGTATGCACATTATGATCAGCACTAGATGCGAATGGAACTTCGGATGCAGCAGCAGCAGTGAAGTGTAACCTGTTACGTGTGGAACAAATTTTTGTTTAGAAGAAATTAATTTTACTTTAAACTGTTGTATGTCATAGAAAAATAATTGATTTTTAGGTCAATAAAATTACCCAAACGAAATCGATTAAAAATTAGTGAAGAGAACAAAAGTCTAGCGCAGTGGCGCCACTCAACGATTTCGCATAATTAACCGAAGTGCGGAGAAAATAAAAGCCAAGCCTCGACGCGTTTAGACCGTGTAGCAGCACAACAACTGAACAAAGGGAGAAATGTAGCAGTAACATGATTTCAAATCAAAAATGCGGCAAAGAACAAAGCGCAAAGCGGACAACCGTGGCGACCAAGACAACACATCGGACGCCACTAGGCAGCCAAGAGTAGGGCACAATTCCAAAGCGTACGCTTGTAGAGAAACTGTAACGAAAGCGAAGCGTCGGGCATCACAACACTGGTTCCACCTACATACTCGTATGGAAATACTTGTGCATTTCTCTAGCTGAGCCGGGGTGAGGACGTCGGCATTGAAGGTTGCTTATTTTTTTGCTGATATTAGTATGCTCGCTATTGGCCGCAATATTGTTGTTGGTCAAATGTGAAGCTGATGCCTGCTGCTTGATGGTTGTTGGTTGATGATGGGAGATGCAGACATTAAAGAGCAAATTTTTAGTCTTCGCAACACAAAACACAAGCATTCACACAATCAAAACACACATATTTTGTTGTTATTGTTGTGATGTTGAAAAAATACACATCGTTAAGGATGATTAAAAAGAGGAACGAAAGGATAAAGTGTTGTATCACAACATACATAAGTCTACATGCATTAATGCATGTGCGTTAATATGTAGAAATGCTCGCAATAAGGGCCAAAATGTTTTCGTGAATTAATTTCTATTTTGTGGGTTTCCTTTTAATTGTTGACGTTACTGTTGCAAGTTAGCTGCCTATTTTTTGTTGAGTTAATTTCGTAAAAAAAGAAAAATGATTTTTGACTTCAATATTCTGTGGGAATCGTTATATTCTTTTAAAGTTGGATTTAAGTTAAAATGATTGCTCAAAAGTGGGTGTGATACGACCGCGTATGCACAGAACATTTTGAGTAATGTTGTACAGGCAATAAGTGTGTATGTATGTTATGGGAAAAAAATACTTTCAAATTTAGAAATTTTATAAAAGGACCTGAGCGAGTGAAAAGTTCTCGATAAAAGACTGCATGAATCGAAAAAGAAACAGTTTCAAATATAAATATTGAAAGGCTCAATTTTGAATAAGCTTGCACTTAATCGAAAAATTCGTAAGTCTAAGACTTTTAGAATACTGACTTCAAATTTCGACTAATGACTGTAGCAAAGATGTCGGCAACGGTAACCACCATGAGAAATTAATAGTTCGATACTAGGGTCCCACAATAAATGGCCAAGATTATGTCATTAGAAAAGAAGATTTTATACTAAAAAAATTTTCAGAAAATTTTATAATTGTTTTAGCACGTGTTCTGGTTCTGGTGTTCAACTTTGACCAGCGAAAAGAGAGTACACCATTTTTAGTACTGCGGCGAACGTTTTGTTGGTGAAATAAAACGAAAATCTAAATTTTTTGCTGATCGAGAGGAGGGTTTCTATGAGAGTAGCTTATGAATTCTTTCTCAAAATTGCTTTCGCAAAGTTAAACCGAAAACAAAGGTCTTGTGTATTATTATGAAGTACTATAAGTTGGCTATGATTTCGATATTAATTTTCAAAGCAGGATGATATGAGTCCTCTGGCAAAACCAAAGGATCATTTCATAAAATTTTCTTGGAATGCTCTAAGTGCTATAGAATATGCGTTCGCACAGTGTATGGATGGGGTCCATATTATGTCAATCGATAGAAGAAGAAAATATTATGACAGCTATCACTTGATCTGAAAACAATTAAAATATGCTTAAATTAAAAATTGGTTTGTAATAAATTACAAAATTTATCTTACTATGACCACACTTGACTAGATTGGCTTTAAATGCTACTAATGCTAATCATATTAATTTAATTCTGGTGTTACCATCTATGTCTCAGGACGTGGTTTTTTAACGGACCTGTTGTATTCAAACACAAAAATTTAAAATTTTATCGAAAAATATTACGAAGGTATGTTAGCAACCTACGTATATTGTAAAGTATTCTTCGAATTTTATTGATAACAACTCCAAACATTTCAATAATCCAAAAAAGTTGAAATATATATAATTTAAAGTGAATCTTTATATTGCCTGCTATACTTTAGTGGAATGGAAAATATTCATATAAACACATATAATTCATTATTCCTTCCAATATTCGTATTATGCTATTTTTTGCATTGAAAGTATTATAATCCTCTATATACTCAAAATGTCACATAACTTTCAAAGTAAAGTGAAATTACCAGAATTGAAAATCTCTAAAGGGAAAATACCACTTGAGGAGTTAGGTCACTAAAAAAAGGGCTAACTTTGACAATTCGCTGTTTTAGTAAGGCAAAAAGATTCAATGATTATATAAACTCTATGATAAATATGATACTTATATATATAGTACATCGCTATTCGTCGCCATTTCAGTTTCATTTCAATACTTGCAGTTTTCAATTTATGGCACACTCCACAAATTGGTTAGTTCAAACATCTGCCAAGATGTAAGCAGCATTTTGTAACTCTTACTAAACTCTTACAAGTATTTAAATACTCTTACAAGTAGTACATATGCCTTTCTTTTAACGATTAAAAAAAAAAATAAATAAATTTTGTGAATAATTTAATATTTTTTCAATGTTCAAACTTACAGACATCTAATTATAGGTTAGCGATGTAAAATAAAAATGAAAGGCCTGCAAATGTTCAAAGAATAATAAATTGTGCTGAATATCAGGTAAAGTAGAGCAGAGCAGAGCAAAGAAAAATCGCCGACAACTACTAATGAATTGGAAAAAGGTGAAGCCAAGTATTTTTTTAGATATTTTGTGTTTCTAGTCGTTCGTTGTATACTGAATGATGAATGAACTCTACTGTAGGCATGGCAGACATGAGGCGGACGTAAGGATGTAGACGATTAAAGCAAACAGGTGTCAAAAAAGGCAACGTTTATACGTATCTTTGACCAGATTCTGCCTAGAGCATGTACTGAATACAGTACGCAATACAGATATACTACTCATGTACAATGATTCTAGGTGCATCTTCAGATAAGTGCTTATTTCCCTGCAATATATTGGGTTAGATTTAAACTACTGCAGAAAATCTCTTAGTAGGCAGTTTTGATTCACAATCGAGCCCAAAGCAATGCTTTGCATATATTATATTATATTGCATCACTTCTCTTATTCTTCAGAACTGTAGAATCCAGTCCTAACTGGAATGTCAGTATTTTGAATACTTAGTTTGGACAGTGCCCTGCTATGTGGAAACCAACGTTTCTACTCTAACATGACAGAACACTTAAGGCTTAGCTTTAGGTCAACACTGCCGACTTGAAAGAAGTTTAGAAAAGTTAGCGTTGCCAACATAAGAGCCACTTTCCAAACTTATCTAAATATGTCAAACACTGTATTTTTGAAAAGATGCTTATTTTCACAAAAAAATTTACTAATTTTTGCTGGACTCTCAGAAGCTTCTGCAAAATTTAACTACTTATTCCATATTCTTTATCCAAATTCAGCATTTAACAGTGTTTCAAAGTGTCAAAAAATTTTCTCCCTAAAGTTTCACTCAATATAAGCAATTTTATCATTTTCGCGAATGGTTAAACGACTGAACAAAATCCACTATTCCGTTGCCACGTCAACCGATGTGTTTTGTAGCATCTGATTTTTAGATCTTAGTGGAACCGTTCTCTCTTTTACTCACTATAATTTCCAAAATTATCCCAAAGCTAAACCTGGTGATTGCGGATATCGTCTAACTTGATAATTATTCTATTAATCATAGAATTAAAAATTTTTCCAGTTCCAATTTCTTTACAATTTGGTGATTTATAGTTTCCTAGGAAAATTTTGACGTTCAAGACTTAACTTTTCCAAGCTTTACTTCCAGGAACTGTCATAAGATTGATAAAATTTGTATTTTACATTTTCCCATTTTTCAACCTCTTTATACAAAGTTTTGGAAATTTTCCACAACTTTAATTAAAACAAGTAAGAAAGGCCTTAATTCGCTTGCAACCGAACATTTTATACTCTTTCAATTTGCAAGAGTTAAAACTAGGAAAATACCTTACCCATTTTTGACACACGGACATATCATTGTTGGGAAAATATTATCAGTAAATTTCAATTACTTAATCTCACATATATTTGCGATGAAGAGGCAGCTATAGGTACTGGGGTCCAAATATTCGGTACCTAGGAGATTGAAGGTTGGATTTGAACAATTTTTGGTTACAAGGTGGTATACTTCACATGCATTATTCCTGGCAAGTTTTATACCGTTATATTAATTGTTTAGTGATTGTAATCCGATTTCGTACCAAATTTGGTTGAAATCGATCGAGCGAGTTCCGAGACATATGATTTCACCTAAAATTGGGCAATTCACTTCCATTGTCCAATTTTTACTTTGGATCCTATAAAATCTCATACCATTTCGAATGTAAATGTTTCTGGTGTATATAGTTATTGATTTACCACATTTTTAGTTTAGTTTAATAGTACCTTTATATAGAGAGTGGACAAGAGAGTTCGTTCTGAGCGAACTTGGTTATTATAGTTTAAGCAGTTAAGGACATATGTGCCCCTTGTAATAGTCCTGTACCTTAATTTAGTAACTAGTTATGGCATTTCCGTTTTTTACCAAGGAACACGTGTACCAAGCTTCATTACGATATCTCAATGTTTTCTCAAGTTAAAACTTGCAAAGACAGACGAACGAACAGACAGATATGCGGATTTTACCTCATCTTGTAATACTGATCTATCTCGATTAGTTTTAGGTGATACAAAAAGCCGTTAGGTGAATAAAATACTATACTCTGTAGAAACATGCTACAAGAGTACCATATAACGATATCCACCTACATACGTCATTGCTAAATTGATCACGTATTAAATCACTGAATTCATTTTGAGAAAATAACTTTGGCCTTATTGTTTCACCCTCCTTTTCACTTCCAATGATAGACTGTACCGTTTTCTGAGAATTTGGCGGCATCACTACTTCCAAGGCAGGCAAACTACTTTTGAAACAGAAAAGGGAGAAACGGAACATATAGCAGACTGTGGGTTTAGATATATCCACGTTTAATTTATATTGAACTTTAAAACCTTTTTCATAATTTTTCGCATATTTTCCGTAAAGAGCTTGATAATGGGGATCACACGATGTGTAAATGCATTAAAAAGGGGGCAGAAGCCTAACAATGACTAGAAAATAAATTTTACGGCGAAAAAGCCGACAATTGGGGAAAATATTGGAATTGAAAATATCGCTAAAACAAAATAACATTCAATATTTTCAAGAAAAAAATCGTAATCTTAACGAAATTTGCTACGATATCGAGATCAATATTTTGTCCTCTTTATTCAACGCAGCTCTCCTTTCGGTTTATGCATACAGATGTACATACATATGTATATATTATATTTCAGTTTCATAGTACATTTAAAAGGCAATGCAGATTCTGACTAGTTAATTGTGAATAAAATTCTGTTAGACTCCCATGAGTTTACACTAATGGATTAATCGAAAGGAAGACAAGTAGTTCCACGTGTAGTAAACTAGAGCAGCGGTGTCAGGCTGAGCATAGTAATACAAACGAATATAATATGAAAAGTTAGATCGATTCGAATTTCCGAATTAGAGACGCCTTTTGTTTGCTGCTTCAATTAATTTCATTAGAAAAGGAAACAGGAGTTATCTGGTCAGTCAGTTAGTCGGCCGGCGGGTAGGCTGAAATTGGCTACTTTTTGTTGGCAATAATTGTGAACTCCAGCAGTGCAACATAATGGCACGTATGTGTGTGCACGCACCAGTTGCAACAGGCAAATTACTGTCCAACAAAATGTACAATTTGTCAAATTGCACACATTTAAGATTACATGGAAACACATAAGTGCAAAAAAGAGTGCAATTGCCGGTCGATTGCCGAAAGATGCTCAAAACTGCCGGCAAAAGTGATGAATGAATACGCAAAGGTTCCGCCGACAAGTGCATGTGGAGCGGGGCGTTGTAAAGGCTGCTATTGCACCTAACTGCAATAATGAGTAAACATGGTGTGTAATTGATGAAATTCGCCATAAAAAAGTTTTTTTTTTGTAAAAGTAAAAATTAGTTTTAAACACGTCAAACAAAGTAGGAAAATTTTAATGATCAGCTTCTGTTTATAGGATACCTTATGATTCCTGATGATTCTTTATATGCTCTGAATAAAATTCATCAATTAGCTGTTAGTCTGAAAGGGAAATGAGAACTTATAGTACATCTAAGGGTATAAATTGGAAGAGAATGCGAAGTTGCACCTGGAAATTATCTCGGTTCTACTGTTAGAAAAGAGTAGAATACTTTTAGATAGAAATTATTAGAATAAGTATGACATAAAGTATGTTACAAGCCCAACGGTAAGCTAAAGTGTGATTTAGTAACAATTAAGTAAGGGTAAAGTTCGGGCCGCCCAAAGCTAGAGAAATTATTTTATTAAATATTTGCTATTTTTCAAAACTGTGAATGAATTACAATCATATTTAGTATGTTATTAATTGATATTATATGTCATAGACTCAATTAATTTTCATTATTTATCAATATTTACTTTGTCGCCTTCAAAGTAATCCCCACCGGATGTAGTACCCTTACGCCAAGGATTTTCTCAGTCCTCGAAACACTTTTTAGAAGCATTTTTTGGCATGGCCTTCAGCTACTTCAGCGAATTTTGTTATATCTCTACGATCGACTGGAAACGGGTTACAGGGAGCGGTAATTTCAACTTGGGGAACAAGAAAAAATCACATGGAAGCAAATCTGGTGAATACGGTGGTTGATCGATGGTATTCATTGGGTTTTTGGCTTTAAATTCGTTCACAATCGTGGCTCGATGCGATGTTTTATCATCATAAAATTCACAAATTGTTCTTGTATAATTCCGACCGTTTTCGAAAAATGTCCCTCTGGGACAAATACATGATACACCAAACCACGAATGTTGAAAAAAACAATGAGCATCACCTTGATTTTTGAACGGCTTTGGCGTGGTTTTTTTTTGTTTCGGCTCGCTTTTTCCCTACATTCCGATGATCGCCGACTTCTTTGCATGTAAAACTCATATAACCATGTCTCATCGGTAGTGATAATGCTCCCCATGAATGAAGGATCGGAATTCGGACGATAAAGCATGTTCTAAGAAACCTGTTTACGGTACTTTAAAAAAATAATCATCTTTATGAGGACAAATCGAGCAAGAACACGTTTCATACGCAAAATATGTATCCACAAAAATCATTCGAGCGGACTCGCGAGAGATGTCGAGCACTTTAAAACTTTATTTATAATTTCCGGGACCTTTTTTGCCAAAATGTAAATTCATCCACAGAAGATAAATTGAATATATTGGATATGGGAGAAAAAGTTCAGAGGACCGCAGATCAATATATTATAGACGCATGAATTAATTAAAACGTGTTTAATTAATTTGATTTAAATATCACACATATTGACTAACATAAAGGGTTTAGAGTTAGGTGGAAAGTCACAAATCATTATATCGGGCACATTGGGGCTGGGAGAGGTATAATTGAAAAGAATAAAGTATAATAACATAAAAAATCACTTTGTATTCGTCATGAGTGTATTTATTTATAAAAAACCGGACCGATTAGTTAATTTCAACATTAAAAAAAAAATCACGAAAATCATTGTTTTTTCGGAGGGTTGCTCTCAGATGATCCCTTAGTAGTGAACAAAATATTAAAACAATAATTACTTATTCGTAGATATATTTTGTAACCGAGAAACAGGAATCTCCTGATTATTTGAACATATTACAATTATATGACCATTGTGATTTAAGACAACGATTCAGACGATCCAATGTTGCCTTGACGTTATCTCAAAAAAGTCGTTTATTTCATTATTCAGTTTTCAGAGGATTGATATTGTCTTGGGGAAACAAAAAGTCACGAATTATTTGCCTGTTACTCCTTTAAGTGGAAACAACATTAGCTCCATTAGCAGATTTTAAAATGTTTGGACTAATAAAGCATTCAAACAAATCACATTAAGCAATAATTTGTGCATGTTGATGTGTGATTTGGATTGTAAATTGTCAAAGTATATGTACGTATGAAAGACAAACGGTATTCTGAAAAAACACTCCATTTAAATATAATATATGTATGTTTCTTTGTTTTCTAATTTAAATATACGTAGGTTTATTATTTATATAGATGTTAAAAATCGCCCCAACAATGATATTTCTAAGCGACGTCAAATGTCATTTAATAGTCAAGTTAAAACCGAACTGGTTTTAAACCTATAAGTGGAAGTTCGGTATTAAAAAATTTGCCTTATTAAATTAGCAACCGGCAATTAATATTGTCAATCTTTCAACACGTCAGGAGGAGGCGTTGATTTAAATCATAGCCATGCGGCGTGGCGCGGTCGAATGTCCAGCTGTGAAGTCATTTTTCAAATATACTGGGACTATATTTAAATTCTCGCACAAAGTTGTGTCTTGCGTTTGGAACTTTTTGTTATTTAAAGTGTTATTAGCAAACCATCAAATTGACAGTCGTAATGATTTTGACAAGGGGCTGAATGATTTATCTGCATTGGATATATATACGTATATGTACATACATATGTATATATTAAATAATAAATAGGTGTTTTTCTAAACTGTCTTTGGGTGTTAACATATATGGTTTAAAATAAACAGTAATAACTTATGTGCTAATTTGGCATACATACCACTTACCGTACTTACGTATATTTATCTGTTACTTAACAAAATTAGTATTTGTCTACAGAGAATATGCGATACTATAATTAAACTATTTGACGTTTTTATGTTTGTCAAGACGTTGAGTGACCGTTCGTTAATCTTATTTTTTAGGCATAGTTATATAACTAGTACCCAATTTATATCTTGTATTGGAAAATCTAGTGTCTTTTTCTGAAAATTTCTGTGTACAATAAAACCTCATTTGAAGAGTTAGATTATCGAATTTACATTACATATGGTTTAAGGTCTAGACTGTAGGTTGATTCAAAGTTTTTACGATTCTATGCGTTTAACCCATTTTTTAAGAGGTCATAAATAATTAAAATATAAAAGAATAATTTCTAAAGATCATAATTCAAACGTACAGTTATTTTTCCAGTGGTATAAAATAGCATTATCTTACTAGGGTAAAAAAAATATCAATATTTTTTTCGATAAGTGTCACTTTTACCTAAGGCAACATTAACTTCGGTTGTACCAAAGCTATAATATCCTTTCTTACAGCATAACATCGTATAAAAAAAGCTTTAAATTGATTTTGATCGGTCAGTTTATACGACAGCTATATGCTACAGTGGTCTGATCTGAACAATTTCTTCGGGAATTGTATCCGTTGCCTTGGATAATAATCCATGTCAATTTTCGTGTTGATTTCTCATCAAACAAAGAGGTTGTGCCTGCAAAGACTAGATTAGTTGGTATGGATGCTAAATGCTATAGCGGTCCAATATTGGCGGTTCCGACATATGGGAAGCTTCTTAGGGAAAAAAGTACGTGATATATAGACGGACAGGCGAGCATGGCGAAATTGACTCAGCTCAGATCATGAAGGTCATTTATGTATATATGTATATTTTATAGAGTCTCTGATGTTTTCTTATGGGTGTTGCAAGCTTCGTGACAAACTTATTAAGTACATACTCTGTTCAGAGTAAACAAGTTTTTATTTCTTCTATCAATAGAATACTTGCAAACATATTCCCATTCTCCTTAAATTTTTATGTTCACTGTTTGTCTAGCTTTCAAAATATATGTTCGGATGAGCCTAATGACTATTTGAAGGCACTTGAAAGCTATTTTATATAAATTTTGAAATGGTTTTGATTGCACCAAATAACTATCTTATGATGACCAGTCCAAATACTAAAGGACTTATTTTTTTCAGAATCTGAAGAGCCTGCGTTAACTCTTTTTGAAATATGTACCGTTAACCCTTATAATTGTTGGTTTTTTGTTATCAAGTAAGGTAAGGGCATTAGATAATCTTTCATACTGACCTCGTGTATCCCAGACTCATGATAATACATATATACTACGGTGAGCAAAACAGAGTAAGTAAAGCAAAAATAGTAAAATTCTAAAATTATTTTTTCAATGCGAAATACGAATAGCTTCGCGCAACTGACGCATAACACTCAAATTGTATTCATTGCTGCCGGAAGGAAGTCGGAGTCACCACACCTCGATAATCGAAACTGTCAACATAACCTTGATTTTTAATCAGTATTGATGTGTTTTTTTTCAGTTTCGACTCACCTCTTGTCCGTTTGATCGCCTGTTTCCAGATCGTAAGCATAGATCCAAGACTCATAGTTAGGAATAATATGTTTATTGGGATCCTGGTAGACGATGCTGTTTTTACGAAATAATTGAGTGATTTTGGATCCAGTCGTGATTTCTCTTCCATTAGGTCCAAATTATCATTTAAAATGGTTTGCATTGATGCTTCCGATATTCCAACGATACTAGTAAGATCTCTGACCGTTAATCGGCGATTCTCAATCCCCAATTCCTTTATTTTATTGACGTGTTGATCATGAGTTATTGTTGATTCGTCGTCAACGCGCCCTCGATCTTTTTTTAAATAATTTGTACCACTTTCTCGCGACAAACAATTATCACCGAAGGTCTTATCCAACATTCTGGACGTTTCAGCACCAGAAATTTGATTCCGCACACAAAATTTAAAGAAACTTCTTTGATGATCAGAGTAATGATCTGAGTCGACTTGGCTTTGTGTTTTTTTATATCCTCATGGCAGTCTATGCGTATATATGAGTATAGACAAGAAGTATATATACATAGACTACTATGAAGATATATGTACATAAAAAACATGAGCCCACTATATCTTACTATTCATACTTCATTAAAATGTCTAACTCAAAACATTTTACTCTATGCTTAACTGTATACAATTTCATTTGGGAAGTAATATTTTTGCAAATTGTCAAAAAAATAAATTCTCGTGACATTTTTATTACCTCTGTAAATTAGCATATCAAATGTTTGTCCTAGTGACAATCCCTTCTTCGGTTCGTTGTAAAAAATGGATAAGCTCTTTTTATGATGTTTGTACTCCCTTGCATTCTCCTTCATATGTACATAAGTATGCATGTACATAGGTATTTAATAGAAGCGAATACGCAGCCGTTAAAGTGATGTTGTTGCGTCGCTTCGCTGACAGCGCAATAAAACTTGACAGCAGTACAACAATCAAAACAAGAGAAACCAAAACAACAACTAACAATAATCACCTCGACAGCAAGTACCTTACGCAAGTGGTAGTGAGAATTTGCAGGCAACGTAAGCAAACACTGGCAACGTCAAATATGTGGCATGTGGTTGATAGCTTCGTGGTGGCGTACGCACAATTCATTGCCTGAAGTTGTAGGACTTTCTTGTTGGTACTCCAACGGTTTTACATAGCCGTTTCTATCTTCAGACCACCACAACTCCACATATGTATATGTATATGCGTAACTACAATACATCCGTTCGGGTGGCAGCACCCGCATATTGCCGTCACTGCGTAAGTGGTTACTTGTATCGCTGTGCCAGCAACACAAATGTCATCATAGTTTCGTCGTCGTCACCGTTGTCGTTTGTTGTCGCCATGTGCCACGCCTTTTTTGCGTTAATGCCGTGATGAAATTGCTGAGCCATTTTGTTGATGCTTCGCGGCCTGTCAACAATACACAACGTTTGACCAATTGCTTGGATTGGCTTGTGAAATTTTGTTAATTTTATTGGGGGTTTTAATGATCATTGTGCGTTTGGCTTTTTGGTAGGTGATAAATCAATGGGTGGGAATATCATAAATATTTACTGAATATTTTGGGCGAATTTTATAAAAAAGTAAGCAATATTCTATTTTAATCAGTAAATATTTTCTGTACAACACACATACGCTGCAAATGGGTACCAATGTGGATAATTTATTGCTTTTTGGGGTATAATTGCTTTATGAAACTGGTAACTACTATCGTGTAGTATGTCTTTGTCGCTAAATTTCAGCAGATCGGATATTGTAGTTTTGTTTGGACATCTAGGCACGAGGGGACTGTTTTTGCTCACTACGGTTAACTTTGTTTTATCGCAATCCGAAGCGATTACTAGGACGCATAACATAAAACCATTAGTACATAATATAAACCAATCAACGATTGAAACGGTGGATCTGCAAACCTGTTCCGAAAGAGGCGTTCTGGGATTCGCAAGGTGCCATTTACATCGACTACCAGTTTAAAAAATATACTACAAATATACCAATTATTGGTCTGATTCAATGATGAGTTACAGAACAGTTACAATGCACTGGCACAAACAGTTCAACGAAGCTTCAGTCAAATTTGTTGTGTGATGCTAATCACTGCTGCTAACGTATTAATCGATGCTTTAGATTTGAGTCGAATCAGGAAGTTACCTTTGCCACGGAGCCCTTTTTTGAAGACTTCCCAAAAGTCTACATTTCTGCCGAGTTAAAGATGTCAGAGCAACGATGTGCCGTTTTAATTTTTCTTATTGTATTGAGCTAAAGGAGAATTATGTTAGGATCGTCACTTTCCATAATTTTCATTTTTCTTTTATAGACTAAATATTTATCGGACCGTGGTCGTGTTTTATTAATGTGTTCTTCATTAATTTCTTTTTTACTTTGAAGTTTACTAAATATAAGTCAAATGTTATGTAATTTTCACTGGGGTGTTTGTTAGGTGGCGGGTCCCAAGCCCAGCGCACAACCCTGGGAAAAGTTGGTTCGCCTTCTCACTTTAGCTTGCCTTCAAACGGACGTTTCTTTGCCGTATACACCGCTTACGCGGTCATAGCCGAGTTGACAGCAGCGCGCTAGTCATTTTTGAAGTGCAGCCATGTCCTTCTCCTTCTGATCTCTCCAACGGAGCAGAGGTCTTCATCATCCTCTGCTTCCTTTGCGGGTACTGCGTCGTATACCTTCAGAGCTGCAGTATATTCATCCATTCGGACGACATGACCTAGCCAGCGTAGCCGCTGTTTTCAATTCGCGGAACTATGTCAATGTCGTCGTATATCTCATACAGCTCATCGGTCCACCGAATGCGATATTCGCCATGGCCAACGCGTAAACGTCGACTCATCAGATGTTCATGTCTCTGCACCATATAGCAGGACGGGAATAATGAGTCACTTTTAGAGTTTGGTTGGTCTTTGTTCGTCGAGAGAGGACTACACTTTTCAATTGTCTACTTAATCCGAAGTAGCACTTGTTGGCAAGAGATATTCTGCGCTCGATTTCGAGGCTGACATGGTAGTTGGTGTTAATACTGGTTCCAAGATAGATGAAGTTATCTTCAACTATTATTATCTACTTCCAGCAGTCTTTTCTGAAACCTCGTTTTGTATCGAACGGCTAAGAGATGTCCTTCCCGATCCTGACGGAGCTATTGGTATTGCTCCCCGTCAGTTTACACACTCGAACTAGCTTTGCGGCGATACCAAATTCAGACTTAACGGCATAAAGGCAGCTCCTTTTCGTGCTGTCAAAAGCAGCTTTGAAATCGACGAAAAGGTGGTGAGTGTAGATTCTCTTCTCACGGGTTTGTTCCAAAATTTGGTACATGGTGAATGTCTGGTCGGTTGTTGATTTGCCAGGTCTAAAGCCACATTGATAGGGTCCAATCAATTCGTTGATAATGGGCTTTAATCTTTTACAAAATACTCTCGAAATAATGTTCAGAGGGCTTAGCCCACGGTAGTTGGCGCAGTTAGAAAGTAAATCAAAAGGAATGACCACTTTAATACCTTTTCGCCCGTTCGTGAGCAATAAGTGAATTGAATTATTTTGATTTTTTGTTAAAAATTGTTCAGCGGCTTAATTACCCGTACCTCTCAAATCTAAATAGTTGGTTTATCTCACTTCACGTAAGTGGAGTTGAAAACCATAATAGGGGTAAAAATTTGTATTAAGCCTAAACCTTCTTTGTATACCACAATAATAATTAATATTGCATTTATAAACGTAAATTTCAGTCTGTACTTTAATGTACTAATTGAAGTCATTCATAACTTTTAAACTGCTTACGGAAACTTAATTATCGTTTATTTCTCTACCACACATACATATTTCTGTCAGAAATGCCTTGTCAGGACGTACTTACATACATTTATACAGACACCTATTAGGAAATGCATAAAATGGCAGAATATGTAATCCTTTCCCACCAAACCAACTATAGGTAACTAAAAAATGCATGACAAGAGCACAATTTAGTGCTGACTAATCCAATCTTATCAGTGACTCATAGCAGTCAGCGACTAAGCGGTGGCGAGGCATATTAAAACCCTATAACTTAATCTTCCACCTTCAGGATGGCAGACATTAATCGCTGTTGAAGACAGCATAGAACAACAACCACAATCACAGCAACAATAATAAACATTTGAAATATGCGATACCATGCACATTTAACGCTCATTCTTCATAGCGGACAGGACAGTGTTGCCATTTTGATTTTTTTATGTTTTTTATTACTTCCTCTTAGTTGGAATAATTTAATGATAAATAAATAGTAATCAATATTTGAAGATGATGAAAATGGGTGCAATTCAGATATTCTTGGGGATAGTTGTGAAGTTACCTTATACTAATGATAGAACACGAACCTCGTTTTATTGAAATGCCTCACATTCGGTATCATACATTTTTGATAAAAAAAATGTTTACGAGTATTCTATAGTATCCGTAACTAAAATGGATATCTCAATTATTGACACAAATTTGAAAAGATCAAACAGCATATGCATAGATTCCTTTAAGACATTTTGCTGAATGGGCAATGGATGTCACTGCCATCACCGTATCGGTTTAGAATCTGTGCTGTTTCTAAAGTTCCTAGAGCAGGTCTTGGTGATGAGGCAGGCAATGTCTAGCTAAGCCAGGGGCATTTATTCATCCTTTGCTTCCTGGTAATTTTATTTTGCATATGTACTTATGAAGAATCTGGGGTGCCCTGAAAATAAGACTCAACATGAAGGAAAACGATGGAAAAAAGCAGACTTGGATATCAGCCCAAATGTCGGTGCGAGAAGTATAATAGCTGCTACCACCGGCGGACACAATGAGTCTACTTGCTGTGTCCCTCGCGGCTATATCTTTGCTGTGAAGGGAGCAGTTCACAGCAGTTGTCGTGCTACTGGCAAACCCGGACGATGAAGTCTCGGAAAGCGTTGGAAGCACTAACACGATCTAAGAAGAAACTTTGCTACACTTTCCGTGGGATGTCAAGAGCGTTGGTCCGGCAATAAATATTAGGCTCCAGGCTAAACCCAACAAGTAGGAGTTAAAGATAAAAGATTTTGCAGCAAGTGCACCCGAAGGAAGGAAGAAAATGTGAAAAAATCTAGTCTCATCATTTTTTTTTTGTTTTGGAAACCAACCATTCAGATTATTACTTGGGAACGTTGGTTCATTGAATCTGGAATACAATGAGCACATTTTTTCAATTTTCTGCACGTATAGTTCAAGAACATAGTAAAAGGGTGAGTGGTTTCGACATGCAGCAATCCTTAAACTGCAATAGCTCTGAATGCCCCACTTACTAAACTTATAAACTTTTCATACTTTATAAGAAATATTGTATATTGATTCTGAGATCCGAAACTTTTAAGCGTAAAAAAACAAACTTTTTAAACATATAAAAATAAATTAGTTATGATTTCACTAAAAAAGTTGTGGTAACACTGATTGTGGCATCCATGCTGCCAAACGTGCCACTGTGGAGTGCGCTGGTGCCATTACTAGTAGTATTTCCTGCAGCAAACGGGTAAATAACTTACAAATAAATAATAATAATAATAATGCCAGTGAGATGTTATCGTGAAAAGTTGCAAAGCTGCAACAAATTTATGCGAAATTGTTGTGCTGCGACTAAATATATACATACGTACATATAAACCCATATCAATGGCAATATAAAAAATTTCTTCTCAAGGATTTCGTTCCATGGCAATGGGTATATCTATGTACATACATACATACATATTTGTATGTCTGCATATTGCAAGTTATTCGTAAGAAGGAGCAGCACACACAAGCGACCTAACCGAAAGGAAAAGAAGCATGAGAAGTGAAAAGATAGAAACATGCATATCCACGAAAGATACTTTTGAGTAATGTGTGTATGTAGTATGTATCTAAAGAAATTTTGTTGCAACAGTGGCAATGCAATATATTGTATAAGAAATTTATTAATTCGTAATAATAAATTTTATGTCTTTCGATTTGGCATCGAAGGATAATTACGGGGTTTGCGCACGAATACTCGCCAGTCAGACGGTTCCATTCATATATTATAGTATATGCACCATATTTGGTTCAATCGTATGCGTTCACAGTCATTAATTGTACCTGCCGTTTGTCGTTTTGTGTTTTCGACCATTCGATTCGTCTATTTTGGCTCAATGTGAGTATGTATGTATTGCAGTGCCTGTCTGTTGAAGTGAGAAAAAAATGCGATGAATTAAATAAATTATGCCAACCTGGAAACAATTACATAAATGGTATCGATAAAAACATGCAGTTAAAAACACCGCATGCATTCTTTTAAAATTGGATTTAATATTATTTTTGACTACACTTAGGTATACCTACTATGTATATGACTATGTATAAGCAATATATACCATTTTTTCTACAAAGATGGTTCGATGCCTTTCAATCCAATAACGATCAAATCATAATTATAACACACTAGTCCTGGAACAATTTGCGCACCATCTTAAATATCGAATTATTTATAGTAAAAGAGGAATTTTGGGATATCCGAATTACATATACTATATAACATATACTTAAATTATGGAGGGAACACTTCTCCAGCCTGCTAAATGGCAGTGAACGCACAACACCAGGAGAAAACGAACCCGATACCCAAATCGATGACGATGGAGCAGACGTTCCATTGCCCGACCATGAAGAAGTTCGAATAGCAATTGCCCGCCTGAAAAACAACAAAACGGGCTATTCAAACACGGCGGCGAAGAGCTGATAAGGTGCATGCATCAGCTTCTTTACAAAATATGGTCGGACGAAAGTATGCCCAACGATTGGAATTTAAGTGTGCTATGCCCAATCCATAAAAAAGGAGACCCCACAATCTGCGCCAACTACTGTGGGATTAGCCCCCTCAACATCGCATATAAGGTTCTGTTAAGCGTATTGTGTGAAAGATTAAAGCCCACCGTCAACAAACTGATTGGACCTTATCAGTGTGGCTTTAGACCTGGTAAATCAACAACCGACCAGATATTCACCATGCGCCAAGTCTTGGAAAAGACTCGTGAAAGAAGAATCGACACACACCACCTCTTCGTCGATTTCAAAGCTGCTTTCGACAGCACGAAAAGGAGCTGCCTTTATGCCGCGATATCTGAATTTGGTATCCCTGCAAAACTAATACAGCTGTGTAAACTGACGTTGAGCAGCACCAAAAGTTCCGTCAGGATAGGGAAGGACCTCTCCGAGCCGTTCGATACCAAACGAGGTTTCAGACAAGGCGACTCTCTATCGTGCGACTTCTTCAATCTGCTGCTGGAGAAAATTATTCGAGCTGCAGAACTGAATCGAGCAGGTACAATCTTTTATAAGACTGTACAGCTGCTGGCGTATGCCGATGATATTGATATCATCAACCACAACACCCGCGCCGTTAGTTCTGCTTTCTCCAGACTGAACAAGAAAGCAACGCAAATGGGTCTGGCAGTGAACGAGGGCAAGACGAAATAGCTCCTGTCATCAAACAAACAGTCGTCGCACTCGCGACTTGGCTCCCACGTCACTGTTGACAGTCATAACTTTTAAGTTATAGATAATTTCGTCTATTTAGGAACCAGCATTAACACCACCAACAATGTCAGCCTGGATATCCAACGCAGGATTACTCTTGCCAACAGGAGCTACTTTGGACTGAGTAGGCAATTGAAAAGTAAAGTCCTCTCTCGACGAACAAAAGCTAAACTCTATAAGTCGCTCATAATTCCCGTCCTGCTATACGGTGCAGAGGCTTGGACGATGACAACAACCGATGAGTCGACGATGCGAGTTTTCGAGAGAAAAGTTCTGCGAAAGATTTATGGTCCTTTGCGCGTTGGCCACGGCGAATATCGCATTCGATGGAACGATGAGCTGTACGAGATATACGACGACATTGACATAGTTCAGCGAATTAAAATACAGCGGCTACGCTGGCTAGGTCATGTTGTCCGGATGGATGAAAACACTCCAGCTCTGAAAGTATTCGACGCAGTACCCGCCGCGGGAAGCAGAGGAAGAGGAAGACCTCCACTCCGTTGGCGAAGAGGAGAAACGACTGGCGCGCTGTTGTTGACTCGGCTATAATCGCGTAAGCGGTGTCTACGCCAGTAAAGAAGAAGATATAACATATAAGTTAACAAAAACAGCCACTAGGCTAAGCTTCGTAGCACAACTCCATAATATTGTCGCGATAAAAGTTACAAATGTACTACTATGAGCAAAAAATAGTAAGACTTTGTTCATAATTTTAAAATTCTAAGTTTATTCTTTAAAATCTATGTCGTCTCCTTGAAAATAATTTTTCTTGGCCCTAATACACTTGTACTATGATTTTTCCAATCCTCGAAACAGTTGTTAAAGTCAATTTTCGGAGATATCCTTCAATGCGTGGCATTTGAATTTGCTGAATAGCCAGAAGTCACACGGAGCTAAATGAGGCGAATACGCTGGTTGCGAGACGCTATTGGTTAAAAATATGACGAAAAACCAACGCTTTTTCAGCTTTAGCTCACCTTTGCTACGATATTTGTCTATTTGATCGTCTGTTTCCAGGTCGTAAGCAGAGATCCAAGACTCATAGCCAGTAATAATACGTTTTATGACATTATGATGGTCGGAAAGCATTGTTTCACAAAACTTAATGATGCGACGCTATTTTTCGAAACAATTGAGTGATTTTGGAACCAATCGTGTTTTCACTTTCCTTAGGCTCGAATGATATATCAAAATGGTTTTTACTGATGCTTCCGATATTCCAACGATGCCAATAGATCTCTGACTGTTGAGCGTCGATTCTTAAGCACCAATTCCTTAATTTTATTGTGGTGGTGATCATAAGTTGATGTCGATGACCATACTGGAAGTGGTTCGTCGTCTCTTTGAATAATTTGTAGCATTCAGACTTCAGAAAGACAAGTGTATACTAAACACTAATGATTATTTTTTTGATGTTACATTTGGCATAGATGTTGCTATGACTGTCAATAAAACAATAAAAAAAAAAATATTTTGACGAATGTGTTTTCGCGTGAATTTTAAATTAAAAAGTCTTAAAATTTTATGCCCTCAGTAGTACACGTTTTAAATTTGGTTTAAAATCAAACAAAAATTTATAAAATTCAGATTAATTATAATTAATACTCGCTATCGACCGATTCAACCAAGTTATATATTTTCTATTAAACAGAATTTTCGTCATAAAAGTCCATCGCGATTGGAGTCTATGGAATTGGTTAGAATTATATTGAGCAAATTGCCACAGATAGGTCGTAAAATCAGTACTTTCTCGTATATTCAAAACGATTCTGAACAAGGAAAATGACGAGTAACGAGACGAACGACAGTTAGGTTACTTGGGTGCCACCAATATCTACATACGAGGTGTGTTCAAAAAGTATCGCGAATTTTGTGTTTTTATTTTCAAAAATTATTTATTTATTCATGAATATCTATTTTGTCCCCTTCAAAGTAATCCCCATGAGATATTATACACTTGTGCCAAAGGTTTTTCCAATCTTCGAAGCACTTCAAAAAATATTTTTTTTTATCTTCTTCAGCTCCTCCTTCGATGCCGTTTCATCTCGTCAAGAGAAGCGTAACGTCGTCCTTTCATGGGCCTCTTCAGTTTAGGGAACAAGAAAAAGTCACAGGGGGCCAGATCTAGAGAATACGGTGGCTGCGGCATCATTAGTGTGTTGTTTTTGGCCAAAAAGTCGCGCACGAGCAACGATGTGTGTCACAAATCCGGGCGTTTCTGGCGGATTGCTTCGCGCAAATTGCGCATAACTTGCAGGTAATATTCCTTATTTACCGTTCTTCCTTGTGGCAAGAACTCATGATGCACCACGCCCCTGCAATCGAAGAAAACTGTCAGTTACGATTCGCAATACTTTTTGAACACACCTCGTACATCTATAGGCGTATAATATTTTAATGTTCGAACTCCGGATAATTCTAAAAATATTGCAAACACCTTTGCATTAGATATTTTAAGCAGAGTGTTTCTGTTGTCGGGGCATTTGGGACAGTGGCGTAGCTACAACTTCGGGCGTCCGTGGCCAAGGATGTTCTGCCGCCCCGCTTTATCTACCTACCTACAAGTTTCATGAGGTGGTTCGAACAAAAGTGAATTTTTACAAAATATCTTCGATATTAAGTATATAAAATTTAGGAACTAGAAGCCACGCAAATTCTGAAGTTCCAAAATTCTCACAAAAAGATATAAGCCAAAAGATATAAGCCAAAAGATATAAGACAAATTCAAAGACTGAAGAGTATTCGAGTAAAAATTAATATTTTTCATTTTTATTTAGATTATTACATTGTGATTGTACAGCTCTTTATCTTTTATAATAAATTTTGTAAAAAAAATTGTTGAATATTAAAAAACAGCGAAGATCGTTTTGCCGGCTCCAAGACGTTGCGACCGGGGCGACGACCCCCCATTTTAGATGACCCGGTACACCATTTCGGCTATAGTGTGCTGAATGTTGTTTTCGAGCTCTTCGAATGATTTTGGTTGACGCAAACTTTTCATTTAACAAACTCCTCGAGCACATAATCTAGAGACATTAAATCGCATGATCTTGGCTGCCATTTGACTCTGCCATTTTTCTAAAATAACGAGTCACCAAACTATGTGTTCATTGTTAGACATGAAACATCTTTTTACATAGAAAACCACATTGTTCGCGTCGTTTTCATCAAATTGCGTGGATAACAGTCAGTCAGCATTGTGATGGTAACGTCATTTTCTGTCTCGCTTTGAAAGAAATAATGCCGCCATAATCAGCACCAAAAGGTCAACATGCAATTGCGTTTCCTAAATCACATGAAGATTTGACTTACTTAATTGTGACAAATTTGTTTGCTGACGAGCCATCAGGCCCTGTACTGTAACTCGTTTCGAAAAAAATTTTTTGTGTTCGGTAATTTGATTTTTGTATTTTCAATATTATTTAAGAATAAAATATTTTTTGAAAGCGAAATATGACACAATGAAATGGCAAACTTTAAGACGCTGACAAAATTTGACATAAATTCATAAACACGGCCGTTTCGAGCTATCAAAATCCCGTCATCCCACTTGATAGACGCTGTATATACTACACGTTTATGTGTCAAAGCTTGACTTGTAGTTAACTGGTTACGTTGCGCTTAAGTTTAAATACCGTTAAACATTTATTTTTATGTACACGTGATCAATTTTATATTATTTTACCATCCTTGTACCGAATTTATAAAAAAATATCCAAAATATTTCGCTGCAACTTCACGTCACTGTGTGTGTAACTGCTATTTAGTGAGAGCCACGAAGTCAACATAGCATTTAAGCCAATCAGTTAATGTAACGCTGCAATGCGTGTGCTCGATAATTATTCGCAATTATCAGTAATTACTTAATTACCGTGGCGCTTTGTGCAGGCATGTGTGGCGCGCGCAAGCCGCTAATGTTTTGCTTACATGTCGTTTATATTTTTAAAATATCTGCGTTTATTAGCTTAAAGGTGTTCAACAAATTGTATAAAATAACAATAAATTAATTAGAACGATTGGATTGGGCAACAGTAGAGCAAGGTCTTTCGTCGATTACACACTAAGGCTAAGTAAGAGAGCAGTGCCACGTTTGATCCAGTAGTCGGCCTTTTCATTACCGGATTTCAAGTCTACAGCGATAATGAAGGAACCCGCACGCTCTGGATAATAATATGCTGGACACTGGTAAACACCACGAGTTTTCTTTTTCAGATTCTCGACTGGCTTAAAGTGTATGACGGGCATTGGGGATATCAACTCCATTGGTTGTGGATCCTGCAGACATTGCAACTTGCGCAACCAGCCGGCACCTTCCAAAAATAGATTGCGCACATAGACACCTCCACCTTCGCGCACTATGCGCGCTGCGGCCGCATCATCCTCGATGAATACAAAGAAGTCCCATGAAAGCTCGTCGATAGGCGTGCGGGTGGCGCGTGCTGATGTCTGCAGCACTGCTGTAAGAAAGCCGGTGGGAAAAGTATACGCTGCCAACCAGAATAACATTGGTTGTTTGAGCGTTTTAGCCCACTGTGAGAAATGTTCGATGCGTAGAATGAGATCGCGTGACCATGCAGCCAGTGGTTTTAAAGATGGATAAGCTGTAAAGGTTGATGCATCATTAGCTGAAGAAACGCAGACAAATTTAATAGTATAGGTACATACATTTCAGCCACACGGCTGGTACACGACCTTCATAAACTGATTGATAAATATCTTCTAGTTCGGTGCTCATCACGACAAGTCCTTTTATGCCACGCTGCAAATCTCGCATATGTATTTTCATTCTGCTCAGCAGAAAGTTGTAACGCTCGATTTCCTGCAGCAGCACTACTTCGAGTGGTGAACGATTAATGCCGATCAACTTTGCGGTTTGCTCGTAATTTATTTCGTCTGGTGTGCTGGCAAATATATCTTTGGCCAAACGCAATACCTTCGTTTCCATACCTTCGCCTACCGAAGTTGTGGTCTGCACTTGCATTGACATGAGGGTCTCAAAAAGCAGACGTGTCTCACCGATCAGTGAAGCAATATCTGCATTGGGATGCTGGCCGAAAGCTTCCGGTTTGTCAAAGTTGGGAAATTGGTGTATCTGATCAATATACGATTGCAGGTCTCCATCAGCGGGAATGAAATAATTTGTGAGCGTCGAGAGGCTGTAAATATGATCACAAATCTGATATCTAAGTAAAATTACTAAATTAGATATTTTACTCACCGAAATTTGTGTGTGGTTAAAGCGGCGTCACAATAGAATTGATTTATATATGTTGTGAGCAAACGACGATCCCAATCGTCGGTCACATGTCCGCCATAATTGATGCCAGCTATAAGATACTTCAGTGCACCCCAAGGTGTTTCTTCATACTCATTTAAGTACAAAGCCAACAGCACATCAGATACTTCAAAATCGGAGTCGTTAAAACTGTATATAACATTCCAACCAAGTTGCAAAAACTTCTTCCGTTCCAGCAAGACCGTATGGAAGAAGCACAATGCGAACAACAGCTTTTTGTACTTGCCCGTTTCGTCAACCGTCTCGAAATTCTGTTCGTTTATGTTATTATATAGACGACGCATGTTCGCTTTTATGCCACGCGGTGGTTCTGTGGTCATTTTTATGCTTGATTGTAGTATAGAGATCGGAAATTCGGGATGTGGACTTGAGCTTAACCATAAACGAAAACGTTTATGTAGTTTCATGGTTTGCATGGTCGCAATGATTTTATCCAATGTGGGCATCCAACTCAAAGAAAGATGACAATTGGCTAAAAAGACCCAGTTGCCATCACGTACACCGTCCATGATCATTTTCGTAGCAACTGGCGCCTGTCCTTGTCCCAAACTTAGTGAGAACATGCGTTGAGACATTCTGCACTGTTCGGCTAGCGTGATAAGTGATTGTGTGGGATCCACACCAGGCGAAAGCACAAAAATAAGCGGAGTTTGTGATATGGATTCGTCGAAGGCAGCTTTCAAATCCAAAACGGGCGGTTCAACAAAGCGCGGTCCAAGTGTATTGATAATGAATTGGGTGAGACAGAAAGATATGCGATCGGGTCGTAAACAACGAACGACACATATTTTCTCGAAGTCAGTCAATTTGTCGTTCCACTCGCCGACGAGATCTTCGCTCTCGGGCGTTGTTGTGGCGTACCACACTAAAGTTGTTGTGATTAATTTCGTTAAATATAAAGAGATTTTGGATTTGAATACTTACTCTGCCATAATTTCGGATTTTGCTCGAACGAGTCTATTATGCCGTGAAAGCCTGCGACTTTGTCTAGTTCCGTTATATTATCCCAAGCCTGTTCACTAATCCAGTCTGAAATAAAAATTCAATTTGTATCATACGGATGCCAAACTAGCAAACAGTCGAAATTTGTTACTCACTGGGACTTGGATTAGGTGCTTGATTTTGCTTGTCCAGCACGATACCGCCTTTGAGTATAAAGTCATACTCCGCTTCTACTAGTTTGCCGGCACACTCCAAGATTTTCGCCGTCATGTGTATTGAGAAGAGTAATTTGTGCATTTCGAATAGGCCCCGGCAAGTGTTTTTATATACCGAATAGGTGTGATAATCGTTTATGTTCTGTATACGTTCGTGTACGATCTGGTGCTTTGGGCTACGCTCAATTGACTGTATGAAGAGTAAGATGTAAGCGGCCAGCGAGAATTCATACATCGGATCGATTTTGGACATATCCATGAGTACAAAGAAAAGTACAGCTGCACGTTCGGCCGCAGGTTGGTATTCTTGGCGCGCGGCGTCGATTTCGATCTCCGTAACTTCAGCGGTGGCTAATGATTCCTTTACGAGCACTGATGTTTGACGAGATTTTTGCAGTGTGGCGAACAGCTCGTCATCCTCCAGTAGTGAACCACGACTTTCGTTCAATAGACGCAAAATCTCATTGTCCAAATCGATGAGTGTGCGTTTGTTGCGTGCGATCGTCAATACTAATTCATCCTTTTGCTCCTCTAATGCCGGCTTTTCCTTACGCACGATGATGCCCAAAAGTTGTGCCTGCAAGCCATCTTGCTTCACGGCGAAATTTACTATCGTCGTTTTTGACGAAATTTCGGGTGGGTAATGTGGATTTGTGATTTTGGTGGTTATGTACAGTTTGAAGTTATCATTATAAGTTATATATTTATCATTGAATTTGATCAATTTCTGGCCGCTCTGCATGGTGAAACTTTTGCGCAGTATCGGATTTATAGCTTGATCCAAAGCCTCGCCAACATTTTGTAATAATACCGGGTTTCCGGCTGACATTGCACGCTCCAAAGAGCGCAAATAGTCCGTTTGTGAGAAATCAATAACTTTTAAATCATTATTAGCTTCATAGTTTTTGATCCAAGTATTAGCTTGTGATTGTGGATCAATAATGAGCGGCCACCGTTGGCCACCCATAACAATGACACCATTTTCAGTGCTAAAGTCATCGGCGGGCAAACCTTGTATATTCCACTCACGTATGGTTACGGCATCACTGAGGAAAAGCGTTATTTTCATTTCATCAGTGCAGGGAATTTGATTTGACACAATCAAGCTGACCCAGTTTTCAACGAGAATCTCGCGATACTTGGTATCGAAGGGGCCGAGGTATGATGTGAATGCGGTCGATAGCAGGCAATCGCCAGGCAGCTTTTCGAATGCTATATCCAGTAAGGCGACAGTCTCAATCCAACGTTCACGCTCGCCAGACAAAGATTCCACCAAAATGATGGCACGTTCAAGTTGCTTTCTAATACACAAAATTAGTATAGTTTATATTTAAAGGTATAATTATTTAATAATAACTGGTTGTATAGTTTAGAGCTTAAAATCTTACTATTTTTATTTTTTTTTTTTGGGTCAGGCTTCCCTGTTCCTCCTAATGGTATCATATGTTCAAATGATGAAAATACTTTGTTTCATTAAAAATTGTTTATCTTTAACTTGTTACCGACAAATAACTTAAGTTTCAGAATCTAATCAAAGGGGAAGTATTGACCCGATTCGGCCCATTTTCGACACACAGACATACTAATGTTCGGAAAGGTTTATCCTCTCACGAATTGACCGATGTCTGCGGTAAAAAGTCGACTGTTGGTACTGTTGTCCAAATGTTCGGTACCTAGGGCCTTGAACAGTTTTTGTTGAATTTGGACAATTTTTTTCATAAGATGGCAAATCTTTTATCGTATTATATTAATTGCTTCTTGATTTGTACACCGGAAAAGAAAGATTCAGATGGAATATAAAATTGTGTTATATGGAAAGTAAGCCTGCTTGATGTCCGATTTCGCCAATTCACTGTTGCATAAAAATGCAATCACCTACCACATTTGGTTGAAATCGGTCGAGCAGGTTCCGAGATATGTGGTAAGGTCAAATCATACGAAAAAAGGCATGTTTTCGTGATTTTTTTCCCGACGACACAGTTAAAATTTTTTTATCCAACCAATGGTACATTGAAGTATGACATTCGAAAAATGTCTTATCAATTCTTTACAAAGAATTATTAAAAAATACGGCAATGACAGCAATTGTCCGGACGGGTCTCGAAAAAAAGTTGAATTGCGGTGCCCTTCATAACTTCAAAAGGGTTTTTCTGAAATTCCAATTTTTGAATTTTTTCGAAGACTTGAAGTGAAAACACACAATTTTTTGGGAAAAAAATCGGCTAATTTGTTATTGCGAAATCAAAATTATGAACAAAAAAAAAAAAAAACTCTCCAGCGTTACCTCGTAAAATATGTACAGAAATAGTGTTTAAATTTCAAAAGGATCGGTGCAGTAGTTCGGAAGTTATGAGGGGCACCGACTTTGAAAACGTGAGTTTAACGTTTAAAATTTGTCAGACGCTCACAATCAAATCGGAGGGCGAAGACTTACAAGTGTATACCTCCGTCAATTTTGCTTTAATTGCTCTAAAATTTTCACAGTATAATCTTAAGATATTGTACATTAATATAAAATAAAATTAAAAAAAATGCAAAAAGAAAACAAAAATACCTTATTCCCCTCT
>JBAWJQ010004813.1:0-13573 GCA_037783105.1 Bactrocera zonata
CGATTTTCTCCTACGCCCAATCGTTGTTTCCAAATACTATGCCTAAGAAAAAACAAATATACCCTAAACATATAATAATAAATTTTAAAATCTAATATCGACTACAAATAAAACCAATATTGTTACATTATAACATTTATTAGTATTTACGATACTTTCTACTCGTATTACATTTATTTGTACTTATAATTTATAATTATGGTAATATTTACATCTACTACGCTACTCCAAACAACATATTAAATTGGATCTATTAAATATTACAATACTATTTACTAAATTACTGCTTGCTAGTTTACTTTGTTAGGTTCGTATCTCTGGATTGACAAATAAAATCAACACTGTTTAATTTAATTCAACAACTCTTTATTTCACAACTCGTCTACACTATAGCAGTTTACTCTTAGCACTGATTGATTACGTTGGCGCTGCCACGGCTTATATAGCCACGCACTTCTCGCTAGATGCCGATGTGTCCTTCTAGAATATTGCGTCTAGAAACCACCAGAACATACTGCTATACGGCGCCAGATGTCGCTAGATGCCGATGTGTCCTTCTAGAATATTGCGTCTAGAAACCACCAGAACATACTGCTATACGGCGCCAGATGTAGCTATTGCTTCGACAAACAAACAGCCGCGGCGCCAGATGTCTACAATAAGACAAATGCTATTCCATATACCTACAGCTATTGTTCATAATAATGGATGCATATAGCAATACAAATACAACTTAATACTACTTTTGTAACACTGCCCTCCACTAAAGCCTAATCGTCCCGATTAGGCACAAATCCTCTTGAACCAAATGGGGCGAGCCTCTCCAAATGTACTACTTTCATTTTACATCGTGCTTTTCCATTCCTTTGTATGCGGTATACCACGTCATTAAGTCGTTTTATCACCATATAGGGTCCTTCCCAGGCTGACTGCAGTTTCGGGGACAAGCCTTTCTTTCGAAGTGGATTGTACAATAGGACCAGATCACCTTCTTCAAAACCTTTTGAATTTGCCGCTTGATCGAACCGGTCCTTCATCTTATTGCTCATCAGATGCGTATGCTGTCTTACCATTAGGTGCAATTCATTCATTTCTTCCTTTAAGGCAGAACAATAATCTCCATCATTTCTTACAGCTGTAGGATTCGTTCCAAACTTAAGATCAGCGGGGAGTCGCAGATCAGATCCGAAAATAATCTTTGCTGGCGTGTAACCAGTTGTCTCGTGCTTCGCTGAACGATACGCCAGCAGGAACATCTGGATGCACTTGTCCCAATTCCGTTGATCTTTATCAACGATTTTCCGCAGATGTTCTTCGAGCGTTCGGTTGAATCTCTCCACCATTCCATCTGATTGTGGATGTAACGCTGTCGTCCGTGTCTTGTGGATGCCCAATAATGTACAGACTTCTTGGAAAATGGAAGATTCGAAATTCCTGCCTTGATCTGAGTGTAATTCGACGGGCACTCCGAACCTTGTTATCCAATTTTCTACAAACGCTTCGGCTACTGTCTTCGCTTCCTGGTTTGGTAAGGCATATACTTCTGGCCATTTACTGAAATAGTCCATGACAACCAGTAGATATTTGTTTCCGGCCGTACTGGTTGGGAACGGACCTGCAACATCCATTGCGACTCTTTCAAATGGCGATCCCACGTTGTACTGTTGTAGCCTACCGCGACTTTTGGCTTTAGGACCTTTAGCTGCCATGCACTCTACGCAATTACTTATCCATTCTGCTATGGAATCTCGACAACCGATCCAGTAGAACCGTTGTTTAATCTTCTCTATAGTTTTTGTAATTCCAAGGTGCCCTCCACTAGGTCCATTGTGATATTCTTTCAATACTTTTGGGATCATGGACTTCGGTACTATGATCAGCAGACGAGACTGTTTGCCATCTTCGCTTTCCCAGGTACGATGAAGGTATCCATTAACGAGGTTTATGCTGTTCCATTGGGCCCAATATGCTTTTGCAGTTGGACTCTCGCTACTTATTTGTTCCTTTGGTGGTCGTACCCCATTTTCTTTGGCCATTATCAGCTTTGCAAGATCAGGGTCCTCCAGCTGATTGATTCTGATGCGGTGAGGAGTCCAATCATCTTCAGGTTCTATATTCAGTAATCGCACGTCGATTATACCTTCTTTTCCCTCTGATTTGGAGCAATGTTTACATTCCAGTGGACAAGGGCGACGTGATAATGCATCCGCATTTTTGTGGTGAATCCCCTTTCGGTGTTCTGTTTCGAAGTCGTAATTCTGTAATCTTTCGATCCATCGTGCAATTTGGCCTTCCGGATTCTTAAACTGTAATAACCATTTTAATGCTGCATGATCAGTCCTCAGCAAGAATCGTTGTCCATACAAATACTTGTGGAAATGTTTTACACATTCCACCACAGCTAGTAGTTCTTTTCGCGTCACACAGTAGTTTTTCTCTGGTTTCCCGAGCACTCTGCTGTAATACCCAATTACTCTTTCTTGTCCGTCGATGAGCTGAGACAGGACACCTCCAATTCCATAAGCGCTCGCATCTGTATCCAGGATGAATTTCTTTCCAGGTATTGGATAAGCCAACATCGGCGCCGTACAAAGTAGTTCTTTAAGCTGCTCAAACGCTTTTTCTTGTTCCAACTGCCATACAAACGGGCGATTCTTCTTTGTTAAATCATGTAAACTTCTAGCCACGTTCGCAAATCCAGGTACAAAACGGCGGTAATACGTGCATAAACCGAGGAAGCTGCGGAGTTCATGTATGTTGGTGGGTCGAGGCCAATCTTTAACTGCATTTATTTTTCCTTCCTCGGTGTGAATCCCCTCAGTTGACACTTTATGTCCGAGATATGTGACCTGCTTCTTCCATAATGAGCACTTTTTGGGATTCAAGCGTAATCCGGCTGATGCTATTCGCTGAAAGACTTCCTCTAGATTTTTCAGATGATCATCAAAACTTTTTCCCATGATGATAATGTCATCAAGATACACCAAACATGTCTTCCAGTTGAGTCCTTTTAACACATGTTCCATCAGTCGCTCGAACGTTGCAGGCGCATTACATAACCCAAATGGCATCACAGAGAATTCCCATAACCCGTCGCCCATACTGAAAGCGGTCTTTTCACGGTCACATTCATCAATCTCGACTTGCCAATATCCACTTTGTAGATCTAATGTAGAAAACCATTTCGCTCCAGACAAGGTGTCTAATGTATCGTCGATTCTTGGTAGAGGATAACTGTCTTTCTTTGTGACATCATTCAACTTCCTATAATCTACGCAGAAACGGGTGCTACCATCTTTCTTTTTAACTAAGACGATAGGTGAGCTCCATGGACTTATTGAAGGTTCGATTACACCGTTTTTGTGCATGTCTTCAATAATTTTGTTAGCATCTTCACGTTTTGCTAGTGGAACCCTACGCGGAGCTTGTCGGATTGGTTTAGCGTCTCCAGTATTTATGCGATGTTTGACAATGCCGGTTCTTCCTGTGTTTCCTTCGTTTGCAAATATGGATGCGTATTTTTCTAATAGTTTTTCTGCTTTTAATTTTTCATTTCCATGCAGTTCGTTCAGCAAATTATTTAGGAGTGTAGGACTTATCTGCTGTGGCTCAATAGTAGGCTTCTGTTGTGACCGTTCGCATCGTGCTATTGCACTTATATTCTGGCACTGTCCAATTACTGCTCCTTTCTTCAGACTTATAGGCGTGTTGAATTCATTCACTACTCTGACCGGAATGGTGGCGTCTTCTCTAGTTTTCACAAGCGTTCTTCCTACCAATATGGGTGTATCTATTTTTGTTGGTTCCACAATCCACAACTCTTCAGTCCCACCTCCTCCATTCACTTTAGCCCATACAATCGCCTCAGATTTTGGTGGAATACTCTGATTATCATCAACAATCACCCTCTTACTTTCAACGTTGGTCACATATCCGGTGTTTATAGGCATCTCCATGTCCTGGCAAAACAGCATTTGCTTGTTTAAATCCAAAGTAACCCCGTGATCAATCATGAAATCTACTCCCATTATAATTTCATCCGTGATTTCTGCTACGATGAAGGTGTGATTAACTTCAGGGTACCAATCATCACTTCGCAAAACACTTTTCCCGCGACAGCTGCTTCCTCTCCGGTGGCCGTTCGAAGCTTGCAACCGACTAATGGTTCAACCGTTCCTCTTACCACATCCGGTCGGATAATTGAATGTGTGGCACCAGTATCCAAAGTAAGCATTGACAGTCGTCCATTTACGATACCGTTGATAGTAAGATTGTTGTCATGGCGACCTATTTGTGATATCGAGATGGCGGGGCAAATAGTTGTGGGAACCAGCTCACGCCCCTTTGAACTGTTCCGTTTTAGTTTAACGACTTGTGAGATGTGGATGCTCCGTCCTCGTTATCTGTTGGATGTTTCCGTTTTGATGGGTTTACTTTTATATTGCAATTTCGGGCAAAGTGACCCGCTTTTCCACAGTTGAAACATCTGCCTGTTGTATTTACTCGCGGTGCAGCAATTGTCTTCAGAGTCTTCAATATTTCTTCCATCAGCGCTGGTTGTTCCATTTCAACCCTTTGTACTTTGTGTGCTGGTTTACTTAGTAGGGAAGCTGTTTCCTGTGTGAGGGCGTGCGAAACCGTTTCAGCAAACGTTCTTTTTGGCAATGCATATGTGGCGCGTTTGGTGTCCACATCACGAATTCCATTTATGAAACATTGAATTTTTACCCTCTCAATGTAATCCACAGGTGCATCTGCATTTGCCAAATGAGCCAGTCGTTCTATTTCAGTTGCGAACTCTTGCAATGACTCGTTCATTTTCTGACCCCTATTTTGCAGTTCGATCTGGTATATTTGTTTCCGGTGCTCACTACCATATCGTCTTTCTATCGCACTCATCAATGCCTCATAGTTGTCCCGTTCACAGTCTGGAATAGTCTGAAGGATTTCTGCCGCAGGTCCTTTCAATGATACAAACAAGGACGCCACTTTGTCCGCTTCATTCCAGTTATTGGCCATTGCTGTCTTTTCAAACTGAAGTTTGAAAATTTGAAATGGAATACTTCCATCGAATGTGGGTGCCTTCAATCTTGGATTATTTGTTGATGGTGCAGGGCCATGCAGTTGCAGTTCTCGCATCCGATTACTCAAATGAAGAACTTCTGATTTCAAATTTTCTTCGTCATTTTTTAACGTGCTTAATTCGTCTTCCAATTTTGAAACTTTCTGTTGCACTTGTGTATTACTTTCTGTAATCTGTTGTACCAAACGCTTTTCTAACTGCGTATTATTTTCAGTTATTTGTTGTGTAAGGCGAGACTCTAACTGTGATGTATTTTCAGCTATTTGCGTTATTTGCTGTGCCAGACGATTTTCTGCCTGCACTGCATTTTCGGCCAGACGATTTTCTGTTTGCACTACATTTTCTGCCATTTGCTTAATAGCCACTAACAACGTGTTCATGTCTACACTTGATGATGTTCGTTGTTCTTCTACTTTCTCTTCTACCTTTGTAGAAGTTTCTGGCCCAACAAATTCGAACTCGTCCACATTAATTCCATCCGCTTCCATTGCTTCACGTAATCGTGCCTGCAGATCCGCCTTTTGCCCGCTTATCGGCAAATTACGCTCCTCCAGTTCCTTTTTTAATTGCTGAATTCTCAATTCTCCGAATTTAACCATCTTGAATTTGGATTATTTGACAATCCCACTTCTGACACCAATTGTTACGAATTTACTGCTTGCTAGTTTACTTTGTTAGGTTCGTATCTCTGGATTGACAAATAAAATCAACACTGTTTAATTTAATTCAACAACTCTTTATTTCACAACTCGTCTACACTATAGCAGTTTACTCTTAGCACTGATTGATTACGTTGGCGCTGCCACGGCTTATATAGCCACGCACTTCTCGCTAGATGCCGATGTGTCCTTCTAGAATATTGCGTCTAGAAACCACCAGAACATACTGCTATACGGCGCCAGATGTCGCTAGATGCCGATGTGTCCTTCTAGAATATTGCGTCTAGAAACCACCAGAACATACTGCTATACGGCGCCAGATGTAGCTATTGCTTCGACAAACAAACAGCCGCGGCGCCAGATGTCTACAATAAGACAAATGCTATTCCATATACCTACAGCTATTGTTCATAATAATGGATGCATATAGCAATACAAATACAACTTAATACTACTTTTGTAACAATATATTAACATAAATTACAGTACATCGTACGCAAGAATGATAAATTATTTATCATGCAATAAATTACATCTATAAATCGATATCATATATAGGTACAATTATGAAAGATGTGATTTCTAAATATCACTAAATAACTATATTTTTCTACTATTAATTATTTGCTAACCTGATCCATCCTTCTCCTTGTTGGGAAATTGAAAAAACGTCGCGCTTATACTGCATTAAGTCACACGAGTTATTTAGTCTCGGCATTTTCCGTAACGTTAGAACACTTGAATATATTAATTGCTCCGTGATATTTATGATGCTTATAACACACTGTAGCAACTTATTTGGCAATAAATAATCTCTTTATTTTCAGTACAAAATCCTACACTAGTATTTTCACGACATAATTGTACTCGCACAATAAAGAATAACGAAATGATGTTGTCAGTTTTTCTCAGTGATTTTGTCTGGCAGTTATTGTTTGCTTGTTACCTGATTCAAGCCCATGAACTTTCAGTGCTGCCAAACCAAACCGTGAGATCATGGGCTCTCTCAGAAAGCGAAGAGAGAAGTTTCGGATCAATTTATCCATGTACTGTTCTCTCTCTAAGTGAGGACAAGAAAAATGCTGTGCTACCTACTTCTGCCCTAAGAGGTATACTGTACCATTGTATAAACCTACAAGTAACCAATCCTTCATTTTTCACTAACACATACGCAAAAATCTACTACAAATTAGGCACTTGGTACGGGTTGCCCATAAATATTCTACTACAAGTTAGGCACTTGGTTCGGGTTGCCCCCAAATATTCTGCTACTAATTAGTCACTTGGTACGGGTTGCCCCCAAATATTATACTACTAAAACGTTCAAATGTCTCAAATCTGCTATAGTGTGTTGCCGTGTTAGGTTTAAAATTTATAACTTTAACAATATTTTTATAAAATATTCAAATATTTTTTGATTATTTAAATTCCTAAATATTAAATTTAATCAGTTTTGTCCAAAATATTAATTATTGTATCAATATATTATTAAATGTTTCAATTTTATAAAAACATATGTGTATAATATATGTGTAAGTACTATGTATTTCGTCGCAATCGTGCACTTTCTGACCACTTCATATGGTTTTTTTGTAACTTAAGCAGCTTTTGCATCTGTTAACAATAGCTATTGTTACAAAAGTAGTATTAAGTTGTATTTGTATTGCTATATGCATCCATTATTATGAACAATAGCTGTAGGTATATGGAATAGCATTTGTCTTATTGTAGACATCTGGCGCCGCGGCTGTTTGTTTGTCGAAGCAATAGCTACATCTGGCGCCGTATAGCAGTATGTTCTGGTGGTTTCTAGACGCAATATTCTAGAAGGACACATCGGCATCTAGCGACATCTGGCGCCGTATAGCAGTATGTTCTGGTGGTTTCTAGACGCAATATTCTAGAAGGACACATCGGCATCTAGCGAGAAGTGCGTGGCTATATAAGCCGTGGCAGCGCCAACGTAATCGATCAGTGCTAAGAGTAAACTGCTATAGTGTAGACGAGTTGTGAAATAAAGAGTTGTTGAATTAAATTAAACAGTGTTGATTTTATTTGTCAATCCAGAGATACGAACCTAACAAAGTAAACTAGCAAGAGTAAATTCGTAACAATTGGTGTCAGAAGTGGGATTGTCAAATAATCCAAATTCAAGATGGTTAAATTCGGAGAATTGAGAATTCAGCAATTGAAAAAGGAACTGGAGGAGCGTAATTTGCCGATAAGCGGGCAAAAGGCGGATCTGCAGGCACGATTACGTGAAGCAATGGAAGCGGATGGAATTAATGTGGACGAGTTCGAATTTGATGGGCCAGAAACTTCTACAAAGGTAGAAGAAAAAGTAGAAGAACAACGAACGTCATCAAGTGTAGACACTGAACATGCTATTAGTGGCTATTAGCAAATGCAGAAAATGCAGTGCAAACAGAAAATCGTTTGGCACAGCAAATAGCAGAAAATGCAATGCAAACAGAAAATCGTCTGGCACAGCAAATGACGCAAATAGCTGAAAATGCAGAAAATGCAGTACAAACAGAAATCGTCTGGCACAGCAAATGACGCAAATAGCTGAAAATACATCACAGTTAGAGTCTCGCCTTACACAACAAATGACTGAAAATAATACGCAGTTAGAAAAGCGTTTGGTACAACAGATTACAGAAAGTAATACACAAGTGCAACAGAAAGTTTCAAAATTGGAAGACGAATTAAGCACGTTAAAAAATGACGAAGAAAGTTTGAAATCAGAAGTTCTTCATTTGAGTAATCGGATGCGAGAACTGCAACTGCATGGCCCTGCACCATCAACAAATAATCCAAGATTGAAGGCACCCACATTCGATGGAAGTATTCCATTTCAAATTTTCAAACTTCAGTTTGAAAAGACAGCAATGGCCAATAACTGGAATGAAGCGGACAAAGTGGCGTCCTTGTTTGTATCATTGAAAGGACCTGGCAGCAGAAATCCTTCAGACTATTCCAGACTGTGAACGGGACAACTATGAGGCATTGATGAGTGCGATAGAAAGACGATATGGTAGTGAGCACCGGAAACAAATATACCAGATCGAACTGCAAAATAGGGGTCAGAAGATGAACGAGTCATTGCAAGAGTTCGCAACTGAAATAGAACGACTGGCTCATTTGGCAAATGCAGATGCACCTGTGGAATACATTGAGAGGGTAAAAATTCAATGTTTCATAAATGGAATTCGTGATGTGGACACCAAACGCGCCACATATGCATTGCCAAAAAGAACGTTTGCTGAAACGGTTTCGCACGCCCTCACACAGGAAACAGCTTCCCTACTAAGTAAACCAGCACACAAAGTACAAAGGGTTGAAATGGAACAACCGGCGCTGATGGAAGAAATATTGAAGACTCTGAAGACAATTGCTGCACCGCGAGTAAATACAACAGGAAGATGTTTCAACTGTGGAAAAGCGGGTCACTTTGCCCGAAATTGCAATATAAAAGTAAACCCATCAAAACGGAAACAACCAACAGATAACGAGGACGGAGCATCCACATCTCACAAGTCGTTAAACTAAAACGGAACAGTTCAAAGGGGCGTGAGCTGGTTCCCACAACTATTTGCCCCGCCATCTCGATATCACAAATAGGTCGCCATGACAACAATCTTACTATCAACGGCATCGTAAATGGACGAATGTCAATGCTTACTTTGGATACTGGTGCCACACATTCAATTATCCGACCGGATGTGGTAAGAGGAACGGTTGAACCATTAGTCGGTTGCAAGCTTCGAACGGCCACCGGAGAGGAAGCAGCTGTCGCGGGAAAAGTGTTTTGCGAAGTGATGATTGGTACCCTGGAAGTTAATCACACCTTCATCGTAGCAGAAATCACGGATGAAATTATAATGGGAGTAGATTTCATGATTGATCACGGGGTTACTTTGGATTTAAACAAGCAAATGCTGTTTTGCCAGGACATGGAGATGCCTATAAACACCGGATATGTGACCAACGTTGAAAGTAAGAGGGTGATTGTTGATGATAATCAGAGTATTCCACCAAAATCTGAGGCGATTGTATGGGCTAAAGTGAATGGAGGAGGTGGGACTGAAGAGTTGTGGATTGTGGAACCAACAAAAATAGATACACCCATATTGGTAGGAAGAACGCTTGTGAAAACTAGAGAAGACGCCACCATTCCGGTCAGAGTAGTGAATGAATTCAACACGCCTATAAGTCTGAAGAAAGGAGCAGTAATTGGACAGTGCCAGAATATAAGTGCAATAGCACGATGCGAACGGTCACAACAGAAGCCTACTATTGAGCCACAGCAGATAAGTCCTACACTCCTAAATAATTTGCTGAACGAACTGCATGGAAATGAAAAATTAAAAGCAGAAAAACTATTAGAAAAATACGCATCCATATTTGCAAACGAAGGAAACACAGGAAGAACCGGCATTGTCAAACATCGCATAAATACTGGAGACGCTAAACCAATCCGACAAGCTCCGCGTAGGGTTCCACTAGCAAAACGTGAAGATGCTAACAAAATTATTGAAGACATGCACAAAAACGGTGTAATCGAACCTTCAATAAGTCCATGGAGCTCACCTATCGTCTTAGTTAAAAAGAAAGATGGTAGCACCCGTTTCTGCGTAGATTATAGGAAGTTGAATGATGTCACAAAGAAAGACAGTTATCCTCTACCAAGAATCGACGATACATTAGACACCTTGTCTGGAGCGAAATGGTTTTCTACATTAGATCTACAAAGTGGATATTGGCAAGTCGAGATTGATGAATGTGACCGTGAAAAGACCGCTTTCAGTATGGGCGACGGGTTATGGGAATTCTCTGTGATGCCATTTGGGTTATGTAATGCGCCTGCAACGTTCGAGCGACTGATGGAACATGTGTTAAAAGGACTCAACTGGAAGACATGTTTGGTGTATCTTGATGACATTATCATCATGGGAAAAAGTTTTGATGATCATCTGAAAAATCTAGAGGAAGTCTTTCAGCGAATAGCATCAGCCGGATTACGCTTGAATCCCAAAAAGTGCTCATTATGGAAGAAGCAGGTCACATATCTCGGACATAAAGTGTCAACTGAGGGGATTCACACCGAGGAAGGAAAAATAAATGCAGTTAAAGATTGGCCTCGACCCACCAACATACATGAACTCCGCAGCTTCCTCGGTTTATGCACGTATTACCGCCGTTTTGTACCTGGATTTGCGAACGTGGCTAGAAGTTTACATGATTTAACAAAGAAGAATCGCCCGTTTGTATGGCAGTTGGAACAAGAAAAAGCGTTTGAGCAGCTTAAAGAACTACTTTGTACGGCGCCGATGTTGGCTTATCCAATACCTGGAAAGAAATTCATCCTGGATACAGATGCGAGCGCTTATGGAATTGGAGGTGTCCTGTCTCAGCTCATCGACGGACAAGAAAGAGTAATTGGGTATTACAGCAGAGTGCTCGGGAAACCAGAGAAAAACTACTGTGTGACGCGAAAAGAACTACTAGCTGTGGTGGAATGTGTAAAACATTTCCACAAGTATTTGTATGGACAACGATTCTTGCTGAGGACTGATCATGCAGCATTAAAATGGTTATTACAGTTTAAGAATCCGGAAGGCCAAATTGCACGATGGATCGAAAGATTACAGAATTACGACTTCGAAACAGAACACCGAAAGGGGATTCACCACAAAAATGCGGATGCATTATCACGTCGCCCTTGTCCACTGGAATGTAAACATTGCTCCAAATCAGAAGGAAAAGAAGGTATAATCGACGTGCGATTACTGAATATAGAACCTGAAGATGATTGGACTCCTCACCGCATCAGAATCAATCAGCTGGAGGACCCTGATCTTGCAAAGCTGATAATGGCCAAAGAAAATGGGGTACGACCACCAAAGGAACAAATAAGTAGCGAGAGTCCAACTGCAAAAGCATATTGGGCCCAATGGAACAGCATAAACCTCGTTAATGGATACCTTCATCGTACCTGGGAAAGCGAAGATGGCAAACAGTCTCGTCTGCTGATCATAGTACCGAAGTCCATGATCCCAAAAGTATTGAAAGAATATCACAATGGACCTAGTGGAGGGCACCTTGGAATTACAAAAACTATAGAGAAGATTAAACAACGGTTCTACTGGATCGGTTGTCGAGATTCCATAGCAGAATGGATAAGTAATTGCGTAGAGTGCATGGCAGCTAAAGGTCCTAAAGCCAAAAGTCGCGGTAGGCTACAACAGTACAACGTGGGATCGCCATTTGAAAGAGTCGCAATGGATGTTGCAGGTCCGTTCCCAACCAGTACGGCCGGAAACAAATATCTACTGGTTGTCATGGACTATTTCAGTAAATGGCCAGAAGTATATGCCTTACCAAACCAGGAAGCGAAGACAGTAGCCGAAGCGTTTGTAGAAAATTGGATAACAAGGTTCGGAGTGCCCGTCGAATTACACTCAGATCAAGGCAGGAATTTCGAATCTTCCATTTTCCAAGAAGTCTGTACATTATTGGGCATCCACAAGACACGGACGACAGCGTTACATCCACAATCAGATGGAATGGTGGAGAGATTCAACCGAACGCTCGAAGAACATCTGCGGAAAATCGTTGATAAAGATCAACGGAATTGGGACAAGTGCATCCAGATGTTCCTGCTGGCGTATCGTTCAGCGAAGCACGAGACAACTGGTTACACGCCAGCAAAGATTATTTTCGGATCTGATCTGCGACTCCCCGCTGATCTTAAGTTTGGAACGAATCCTACAGCTGTAAGAAATGATGGAGATTATTGTTCTGCCTTAAAGGAAGAAATGAATGAATTGCACCTAATGGTAAGACAGCATACGCATCTGATGAGCAATAAGATGAAGGACCGGTTCGATCAAGCGGCAAATTCAAAAGGTTTTGAAGAAGGTGATCTGGTCCTATTGTACAATCCACTTCGAAAGAAAGGCTTGTCCCCGAAACTGCAGTCAGCCTGGGAAGGACCCTATATGGTGATAAAACGACTTAATGACGTGGTATACCGCATACAAAGGAATGGAAAAGCACGATGTAAAATGAAAGTAGTACATTTGGAGAGGCTCGCCCCATTTGGTTCAAGAGGATTTGTGCCTAATCGGGACGATTAGGCTTTAGTGGAGGGCAGTGTTACAAAAGTAGTATTAAGTTGTATTTGTATTGCTATATGCATCCATTATTATGAACAATAGCTGTAGGTATATGGAATAGCATTTGTCTTATTGTAGACATCTGGCGCCGCGGCTGTTTGTTTGTCGAAGCAATAGCTACATCTGGCGCCGTATAGCAGTATGTTCTGGTGGTTTCTAGACGCAATATTAAAGGACCATCGGCATGCAGAAGGACACATCGGCATCTAGCGAGAAGTGCGTGGCTATATAAGCCGTGGCAGCGCCAACGTAATCAATCAGTGCTAAGAGTAAACTGCTATAGTGTAGACGAGTTGTGAAATAAAGAGTTGTTGAATTAAATTAAACAGTGTTGATTTTATTTGTCAATCCAGAGATACGAACCTAACAAAGTAAACTAGCAAGAGTAAATTCGTAACACTATTTTAAGATTGTTTTTAGTAAAAATTAAATCATCATTCAAAGAGATATTCAGCGTATGTAAGTATAGTAACATTAATTAATTAAATTTGTTAATATTTGTTGTTTGATTTTGTATAGGATGCCTTGCAGAAAGTGTGTTGCTGATTGCAGTTTGGATTTGCCGCTGATCCCCAGAGGTGGTGAGGAATAGCAATAAATATCCAATAAACTTTTTTTCAAAAATATTCTTGAAAGTTTTCATTAATATT
>JBAWJQ010004815.1:0-11660 GCA_037783105.1 Bactrocera zonata
AAAAAAAAAATTGTATGGAAAAAAGTTACTTTAAGGAATTGTCCAATTTTCCGACTTTTTCTTCATGAAAAGTATAAGGGAATTCTTTTCTAAGCCTTCCCCGATCTCCTGACGAACAACCCTCTGAAAATTTCATCAAGATTGGGGCAGCCGTTTTCTGAGCGTTACTAACAAAGAAACATTCATTCGTTTGTATGGGGAAAAAGAAAAAGATTGTTTTTTAGAGGGTTTCCGGCAATTATTCGAGTTTTTTGTGCCGTAAAAACCATCTTTGAACTTCAGCGAACATTTAAAAAAAATAATTGGCCAAATTGGTTCAGGCGTTTGTTGAGTTACACGCTTAGCCGGAACATGTTAGCGATTCATTTTTTGTATATAAGATTAAATCGTCCTAATTAGAGAATTTTAAAGCAATTGCTTCAAACTTGAATATATGTACTTTTAAGTATTAAACTAATTAAAGGTGCAACAACTCATAAAAAATGTTCTTCAGAAGCATTGAACTTCGCAGCCAATATGGGTTGTGAGTGACATCTTGTTGTTGGTGTCGATTATAGCGGCAGAAAACATTTATAATGTACTTTCGAGGAATAATACCGAGTTAAAAGTTCTTAGTCGAATAAAATCGGGGTCCGTTCTGGTTTTGTCGAGCTCATAGGTACTGCTTGACCGATTTCAGCCTTATTTTGTACATAACACCCGATATCCTTATGGAAATATTCCGGAAATGAAAACATCAGACCACAACTTACTCAACTTCTACTTCTCATAGAAAAATTTTAATTCCATTTTAGTATTTGCTTGTCTTTACAGAATTTAAACTAAGGACAAATAAAGTTAGGGAATAAGACCTTAAGGAAATAGTTGCTCTGAGGTTTGCGTTCTTACGCCTAAAAGTTGTCGAAATCGGAGCCTAATTCTTCAGGCCTCCAGATACCGAATATAGATATGTACCTCAATGCCTTTACCTGATCGAAAATGACCATTTCCACAGAAATTTCAAATTTAATGAGAAATGTTTATTATCATTCGAAAGAACACCCTTTCAAATTTATTTTTTGAAAAATATCTGTTTGAAATGTTGGCACAGCTAAGGTCAGAGATGGTCTATACGTTGAGTTAAATTTTCGATGACTCGTCCGATCATTTCGTCCAAGTCCTGAAACGAAGCGAAATTAACCGCATAGACTTTAGACTTTACATATTCTCACAGGAAAACATCAAACGGTGTGATACGCAGCATATTGATTCCGCATCTTGCCGAAATTTTCTCTATAAATCCATTGACTTATGCGGTATTTGGGAAGTGACACCGTCTTGTTGAAACCATACATTGCCGAGATCACGAGCTTCAATTTCAAGTATCCAATAGTCGGTTCTCACCGTCATCATTTTTGAAAAGATATGGAATGATAATGACTCTTTTCCTTTTAAATCTTTTCGTGTTATTCTACGTTCCAATGGCGGCATTTTTGCTTATTTACATATCAATAGCCCTCATCGCTAAGCAAAATTTGGCTTAAAAACGTCGGGTCTTCATGAAACTTTTCAAGAACCCATAGAAGAGGAATGTCGCCTGGGAAGGTCGAGCAGCACAAGCTGTATTTTGTACGCTTTTATCTTAAGATCTCGACGTAAAATGCGCCGGAGTCATTACAAACGTCAGTCAAGTTGCTGCGAACGGAGCAGAATCGACTATCCACCGTCTTCTTGTATATTCTCAGCTACGGCTGTTATATTTTCTTCATTGCGTTTTAGAGGTGGTATTTTCGGTCGAATATTATACATTAATGAATGGGGTCTCAAGTGCGAAGCCAAATCCTTTACAGAAAGTGAATTTTCGTAATAAAGTTGAACGATTTGTAAACGTTGTTTAGGATGTAAGTCTTTCAATTATGAAATATCAAACAATATTGAAGAAAATGAATCTGTCAAATAGGGGTATTGAAAAAAGTACCTCTATTTGGATCATACCTTATACTATATGTTAGTGAAGGTCCAATAGAATCTTTCCTGGTAAAAATTGATGAAATTAGGTTAATACTCCTCTAAAGAATACCACGAGTTTACATATTTTGGTACAAGAACGGTACAATAGAACAAACGCTGGTGGGGTTGTTCGTTAAACCGATTAGAATTAGATTTTTCATTAGCAGTGCTTTACGTGGCACGTGCCAACTCCAACGCACAAGCCTCGGGAGGCGATGTTTCGCCTTTGTATTTTTAGATCGCCCAGAGGATACTTGGCCTAAGACCGGAAATCTTGAGGTGCTTGAGCTATATGTAAGGAGTTACTCCTAAGTGAATGGCGCTCAAAGAACTTTCCTCACTTGCGTAAACTTTTACACATGGATCTGTCCGAGGCTATAACCGCGAAAGCGGTTTCTACACCTATAAAGATATAGTTTTTGAGTTTTGCAGGTATCGATCTAAAATTTTGCACACATTCTTTTCTTCCGAAGAAGCTGCTAATTTTTCGGAAACACCGATGTCGAAAAACTATATGATAAAGCTGAATCAAGCCCTTGTATGAAAAACGTTTTCATTTGGCGAGTTATCTCCAAGATCTGATTAGTATCTAAGGAAATATTGCAATCTTCGAAAAAGCTTTGCAAATCGTGTCACTTTAGCATATAGCATACAAACTAAGCAATTGAAACTAAGTTCTTGAAACAGATATTTTAGTTTCGATGTAACAAACAAAGCTAGCGTTTTCTTTTTTATCCTTAGAAATACACAAAATGTTAACGAAATGAGTTTAAAAAATTTTCTATATTTTAGCAGTTCTGAGTTTATTACTGCAATTTTAATATAACATAAGTTTCAACATATGTGCAATAATAACATTGGAATAAAAAAAAAAACAGCAAAAAAACAACAAAAAAACAACACGTAATATAATAATAACAAACGCAAACTAAAAATTATATCAACTTTCACTGTCGCTGACTAACAACAACATCCATCATGTCTAAATCATCTATTGCATCATCATGTCGTCCACCATGGCGACTTCGCTGGACAACATAACAATGATTGTGAAAATTATGTCACCACCATACAACGCTAAACAATGCAACATCAACATTAAAATTCTGACTGTTTGGTACATTACTGTTCTATTTGATTCGTTGTTGTTACGGCATTTGCCTGTCGCGTACACAGTTCCACCAGATATCCTCGATTATCCCACCAGCACGGATATAGTGATACGAGAGGAGGCTAACGTAACGCTGAAATCTGCAGCAGTTAGCTCAACAACACCGACCGTAACGTTGCGACGTAAAAGTGGCGAGCCCATACCGCTGCCCAACAATACCGAAGGTGAGTAAAGAATATGAACATATTTTTGGAAAATTAATATTATGTCTGTATATATAATTATAGAAAATAAGTAACTAAGTTTGTGTTTATTTATTGGGTGTATAATAATTAAATAAATTGTTGAAATGACACTTAAAAAGGTCCTGTACAATGTCCACGGTTGCGACCGCAATTTTTATCTAAAACAAAAGCTTCAAAAAGAGTATTAATCTCGCAATAGCGCAATGGAGAATTCTTTTGCTTTCGTTTCCCACTATCTTCTCTTTCTACAATGAATGCTGTAGCGACCGTAATAATTTGAATTTCGATTTCAAAATTTGAGAGAATATTTACTATAGTGTATACTAACCGATAATGAAATAAAAAAATCGATTTCTCGAAAATTTCACACTCAGACGATCCTAAATAGCATAGCTGAGTGTGTTAAGTCGTCAATTGACCTTTCGAACATATAATACACTTTTTTACTAGCGGTTATTCTTTTAAGCAATTGTGTACCGAGATTAAATCTGCTGAGCTTATATTATGATTCTAACTTGTTGATGTTATTGTTCTTGTAATCTCTTTCGTTTTATTCTACATTTAAATTAGATTTACAGATAGGCTTATGCTAATAATCTCACTGTATCTATATAATAATTATTATCATCTTAAATTCGCTATTTTAAAAAATTTTTGCATAAAATGTTTTGGGAATGTTACTGACCATACCTTACTAATAACGTTATTGTTGTTTAAAAATGTGGGTCTCTTAAAAACACCTTTAGTTATGGAGTTTTCTTGAATTTCAAAGATCAGTCAGTTCGAACTTTCCATTTCCGAGATTTTGCATGATTTCAGTGTCCAATTAGTATATAAAACGATAGTAAAATAAATCCGTTATTTTTCCAATATATGGCTTTTTGCAACTTGTATTTCCCGTTATTGACTCGTCAGATGCTGCAAGAGGTTACTTTCCACCTTACATATAGTCCAGGCTGTGAATTTACCTCTAGAAAAGCTTGTCAAAATCGTTTTACCTCGAATATATTTATGATAATGGTATTATGAAGTTACCGAACGAAACAAGCATATAAATTAAACGATTTATCTTTAATATGATTCTTTATTTAATGCAGCTCACTGGCTGTTCTGGTGACATGAGTCTTTAAACTGAAGTTTACAATAATTTCTTAGCCTACAATTAGCCTACAACTAACTATCGCGTCGCGCTGCGCTGCTGCTGTTCTGCTACCGCTCAGCCTGTGCGAATTCTATTCTGCTGACATAGCGGCTCGTGTGGAATGTTTAGTCGTTCACCGTATGAACGCTGTTATGTTGACATAGCGGTTCGCATGGAATATTTGAGCATAAATATGCGCCTCAGCGGCTCGTGTAGGTATCGGATAACATTAGTGTGAGCGACCTGAGTGAAGGTTGCGTCGACGGATGTGTCGTCGACTGAATGGTCATCGTGAGAGTTAATTCACGATAACTCCTCCCCTTCTAGGTGGGGAACGTCCCCGGTCCTCGTAGCTGCGTTTTTGATAGCCACTTCTACTGCTTTGGTTATGGAAATTCTCCTCCTGGACATGGCCATACGCCGTAGTACGAAGGCGACCAGTCCCGCAACGAGGAGGACACCAATAGCTGTCACACTTATTATATGACCTTGCTCAACACTTCGTTGCAGATGTTTTATATGTTGAAGATTCTGTTGGTTTACATGGTGGAGGTAAGGCGCACTCAATATCTCGGTGTGTTGAGTTAAGTTGATTGTGGGGGCCCATGGCGTTTCAGGCTTAAGAGTCGCCGTGGCGTTTTCATTGTAAAATATTGTGTCATTAATCTTTACACGATCCTTGAAGACAACTAGGTAGGTACCGTTTACTGTGATGGGAGCCTCGTTATTTTCCTCTATGGTAACCAGCTGATCGTTAACGATTACCAAACCATCACTTAGTGGTGCGATCGGTGGGAGGTTATTAAATGTTGTGCTGCAGTTGGCGGTGTTGCGTGTCATAAGTTGTAAAGCGCATGACGTCACTGATGATGCTAGGCAGAACGATGGTGTAGTATCGCTGCAGTTTCTTACCGCCAGCGTGTGATTGTGGCACGTGGCTAAGGTAGATTCTTGTAGGTGCAGGATTTGATGGCCGTGAGCTACTGGTAAAATAGTTATTTTCTTACATCTAAACTTAGGGATAGGGTATCTTATTAAAAAATATATTACATTATTATATTGTAAAATTTTAATCCTAGCTACAGCTATAACATCGGCTACAGTCAGGTTTGTGAAGTGCTCATTTCCTATTATGGAATTTACTTCATTACTATCCAAAAGGATTGGGTTCAAAGTACCAATTTTTGCGAAAGTAATGGATGTAATTAGGTTATCTAGTTCAGTTATTATTGCTCTATTTCTGGCCATAAGTACGTCATAAAGATGACCTGTGTCTATTTCTCTTTGCTTTGTTGCTTTCAAGATTTTATTTACTGTAACTGTTAGGCTGTTTATTTCCTTTTTGTATTTCGGTGTTAACGGTAAACTGTCGGTCCTCTGAGTCAATCAGTTGTTCCGCTGTGTTCGTTAGTCTGTCGAAGTCATCATGATCGGGAGTCCCAGTAATGTACTTCAGTATTGTTCCTAGTGCGTTTAAACTTCTCGTCTGCCTGTGATGAGTATTTACCGTCTGTATTAGTCTACTTATCTGGTTTATGTCCGCTTCCAACAACTTTTTCATATGTGTTTGAGTGAAAGTGTTCTGTAGCGTTAATTGTCTCGTCTCTTAGAAATTCGTATAGTGTCAGGTTAGTAACGTGTTTGATGTGTCCGAAGTTCTCCCAGATTACAAGTTCCCCTTCAACAACCGGAATGTACTTTGCCTTGGAGTAGTCTATTATCCGTCCCGTCGATGCCGATACTAATATGGCTATAACCAATTCTAAAGTAATCCTAAAAGCATATGAATTTTTAATCTAATAAATGATCCTGAAAGAATATTAAAATTTTTTGTTTATCTAATTTCAGCGAAGGTTGTCCTTATGGACCCTCCTCCCTTTTATGAGTACCGTTGTGCCTAAGTCTCTTTCAACGTTTTCTTCGGTATAGAGAGGAGTCAATTTATTGCCTAGTCGCCTATTGTTTCTGACCAGCACTTTGTCCCCCATCTGAAACTCTCTATCCTGTCTCTGTTTATTTTGGTTTATTAATTCCTTATCTTGTGCGTTTTTCAGGCGAGATGATATCTAGTGTGTTGTCTTTTGCCAGTACGAAAAATGTTAATGGGTTTCTCCCCAGTCACCGTATGAATAGAACTCTATTATATATATATTATATTTAATTATATATTATATTTTATTGTGGCAAGAAGGACTATTTCTTCGATATCGTCCAGTTTTTGATCAAGTTTAAGGCATCGCGATATTTCCATCAGTGTGCTGTGGAATCGCTCTACCTGGCCGTTTGATGTACTGTGTAAGGGTGGGGCATTAGCGATGTCGATGTCGAAATGATTTTTTAGAATGGCCTTAATGCTGTGCGAATTTAGTGACTTTTCGTTGTCACAATAAATGGTTTTCGTACTTGAAAACATGTTTAGTAACTGTAAAAGCTGTGGTTTCACATCCACTATCGTTCTAGACCTAAGTGACTGTACTATCGCAAATTTTGAAAATTTGTCGATGCAAGTTAGGAAGTACTTTGATCCGGTGGAAAATATATCAATGTGGAGGATTTCTCCACAATATTTTGGTATGGGTGTCTGAGCAATAAGTTGCTTTTTTGGGTGGCGGTCATACTTTGCTTGAGAGCACACACGGCAGTTCGCAGCAAACTGCTTAGCCTTCTTTTCCATTTTTGGAAAAAAATAGTCTTCTAGTATCTGCTTTGTATTCTCTTGTGCCGCTCGATGCGCTCGATTATGCTATTATATCTGTAATATCAATGACGAACTTCTCTGTATGTCTAAATTTTACGGTTGGAAACAGTTCAACTAGTTTATGCTGAACCTGTGCTAAAGTATGCAGATTGCTGTAAATTGCGTTAACCACGCCAACTTTCACAGCCTCCTGTAGGAGTTGCACTAAATCGTCCGTTGTTTGATATGAAATGAGGTGTCGTGTTTTTTTTTCCAAAAATTATGAAAGATCTTCTCTGTGGCTCTACACCCTCTTCTATAAGGATCTGGTTGCGGAAGCAATTTACCGGCTTAACGGTTTTTTCGATTGTATTGGTTGACGACTCTTCACTGTGAATTGTTTCAACACTTGCACTATCTAGGGCGTTTATGTGCTGCCTAGATAGTGCGTCTGCAACCACATTTTCTTTACCCGGTTTGTAGATGAGCTTCGCGTTGCATTCATCAATGAAAGCTTTCCATCTCTTAATTTTTGAGTTTGGATTTCTGTCGGAAACCGCAAAGGTTAGCGGCTGGTGGTCTGTAAACACTCTAAGCTTGGGAACTCCGTAAAGGTAGTTTCTGAGCGTTTTTAATGCCCATACAATGGCTAGTAATTCCCGCTCATTGGTCGCGTAATGCTCCTCGCTACTGGACAAGGTGCGAGAAATCATGGTAATAGGTTGGCCCTCCTGCGAAAGGACGGCACCTATGGCGTGTGAGGATGCATCCGTAGTCAAATCGAATGATTTACTAAAATCCGGATAAGTTAATGTTACATCCTCAGATGCTAAAATTTCCTTTAATGTATTGAAGGCCTTTTCCTGTTCGTCAGTTAAATCTATTTTAATTTTTTTTGATTGTGACGCAGTAACTCGACCGTATTCGCCCCTCAAAATATTCGACAGGGGTTTTGCTATCTTGGCGAAATCTCTTATAAAACAGCGGTAGTACCCTGCCAATCCCAAAATGATCTAAGCCCCCTTAAAGTGGTGGGCTGAGGGAAATTTCGAATTGTGTCGACCTTGTCTGGACACGTTTTAATTCCCCTTGCGAAACCAAAAATCCTAAGTATTCAACTTCGCTTTTAAAAAATTTGGACTTTTCTGCCGAAACTCTCATATTGGCTTCGAATAAACTTCTTAATATTGCTTCAACATCTTTCAAGTGTTGTTGTTCATCCTTCGAGAATATAATGACATCGTCCACGTACACGAAACAGTTTTTTCCTATGTGTTCCCTCAACACGTCGTCTATAGCCCTCTGAAAAATACCGGGAGCATTCTTCAGGCCAAAAGGCAGCCTGCAGAATTCATATTTTCCGTTCTTCACGAAGAAGGCAGTCTTCTCTCTATCGCGCTCCGATAGTTTAATCTGGTGGAAACCTGACTTTAGATCTAGAGTGGTAAAAAATTTGCTCCCGCCCAGGTTGGACAATATTCCTGTAATATCGGGGATCGGGTACTTGTCACTGATAGTTTTCTCGTTCAGTTTACGAAAATCTATAACTAATCGTTTTTTCTCGAAGCCGTTTTCATCAAGTCCTTTCTTCTTCACCACCCATATAGGGTTGTTATATGGGGACCTAGAAGGTCGAATGATGCCATTCACCAAAGGTCTTGAATTTCGTTATTTACGAAATCCGAAACGTCCAGTGGATATGGGTATAACCTTGAGTATACCGGTTCCTCGTTTTCTGTGCGAATCGTTGCAACTACATTAGTATTGTATGGCAGTGCTTCATTGGGATCCGCAAATACCCCATTTACACCGCCAATTACTTTGACGAACGCCTTTTCTAAATGCTTAGGAATTGACTTGACCTGTAGCTGTAAATGACTTATGTCCTGACTATTGATGAATAAAATAACCTCCTTGCCAAAGTCATGTTTAATCGTGTTTGTCTTTAAGTTTATATTCGCGTGTACCCTGTTCAATAAATCCAGACCAATCACACCATCGAACGATGTCAGATTGGGTAATATAAAAATTCTGTTACTACTCCGAAAATTTTAACTTGGCATTTTTGATTGATAGGGGTAACTCCGTGAATTGATTTGACTGAAAATGGATTCTGGACCGATTGTATTCCTTTTAACTCCGGTAGGGGTTTGATATAACTCTTTGATGCCCCAGTATCGACAAGGAGTTTGACTTCCTTCCCCTATTGTCCTTGAGATCCAGGGAAGGAGGGACTTTGCTCTAAAAAATTCAGCTCATCATTTTCAATGTTATCGGCAGCTTGTTCTGCTTCTTTATCGTATGTGGCTTCGTTAAGTAAATCAACTTCGTCATTTAGATGATTTACTCGTTGTAACTTAGGTCCGGTGTATCGTCCCGAATTCGCTGTACGTTTCTGCAAATTTCCCTGCGACCTGCTATTTTGATTTTGGGTAGGACTATTAGATAGGTGTTTATATTGGGATATGGAAGGATCTACTTCCATAGGCTCGACGCGCCTTTGACCCGAATAGTTATTATTGGTATAAGATTTCAAGTTACTAACCGAATTCTGTGTGTGATTGGCCTGCCTGGTTTGCTTAGCGACTGAATAATGTGGATTTTTATGACCCGCACTGGACTCAGAGTTAAAAGTCTTTTGATTACTGGAGTTCTGAATAGTGCCAGTTTTTTTGTTGTACGAACCTTCATGTGATCTATTCGCAAAATTCGTCGCAAAAGCGTAGCGTTCATTATTAGCGTCTACCTCCTGTGCCAAGGCCAGGGCAGATGGAAGATCTGATGGTCTCGACGCGAAAAGGATATCGCATAGAGGCTTCCTTAAACCTGATATGAATACCCTGAGTGCATCGGCCCTATACTTTTCATTTATGGTGTCCGCCACACCGCTTTCGTAGGACATAATAGTTTTGTTTGCTAACAGAGTTAGCTTTTTTCTACCTCGTCGTAGAATTCTAAGCACGACATTGAACCTTGCCTCAGTGTGGATAGCTCCTGCTCGATGAGGTATATGGGTCGCTTGTCCGCGTAGGTAAAGTCGAGGCGGGATATTATTGCATTAAAATTCAGTACCGTGTTAAAAGACGAAAGTACTGCATCGGCTGCACCTCGTACTTTATTTCTAAGAATAGTAACCGCTTGGTAATGACGTTCGCTGCCATCATATCTTTTAAATAACTCGTATGCATTGTGTGTTGCTTCACGCCAGGACACATAGGTGCCTGGGTGACCCAAAAAATCTGGAAGAGATTTTATTGCATCAAGTGTAATTTCACAAGTTATCGTAGGTATGATGGCCACCTTTGTGAATTTTTCAATTTTTGGCTTTGTCAGAGCAACCTGGTTCTGAATTGCAACTAATTTCCTATCGAATTCTAGTTTTTGGGCAGCTAATGCCCTGCCCACCTCTGCTCTAACCAACTCACCTACTTGTTCAGCGTTCATGTTTTGTTCTTCTGTATTCTCCAAATTAAGTTTTCTGAACAAGTCTTCTAACTCCCTATTCATCTACTTCCCGTAAAAGTTTGTAATTCAATTTCACTTTATTTTATTAAAAGTTATTCATCCATTCACAATTCGCAAAAGTTGTAGTTTCACCTCCTTATTTCACTTTTTATTTATTATTATTTTTTTTTTTTAATTAGAACGAGATAAGCACTTCACTCACCTTTCCATCCTTAAAATATCCTTATAATTATTGCAGGATTCCAGCTGTTTCACGTCTAATCCATCAGGTAGCGGTGCCGAAGAATTCCCAGGATTATCGCTGGTGATTTCGTTCCACACGCTGCTTTGGCTTGGATAACGCTGCCCAAGGAAAATTTGTTCCTTGGTGGCTTAAACCTTCTTCACTAAGGCTGGAGTGTCCTTAACTGAGTTTCGCTGCCCAAGGAAAATTCGTTCCTTGGTGACTTAAACCTTCTTCACTAAGGCTGGAGTGTCCTTAACTGAGTTTCGCTGCCCAAGGAAAATTCGTTCCTTGGTGACTTAAACCTTCTTCACTAAGGCTGGAGTGTCCTTTACTTCGTTACACTACCGTTTATTAAACTTTTTTCGACTTAATTTTCGCGAGCCCCACGTTGGGCGCCAATTAAACGATTTATCTTTAATATGATTCTTTATTTAATGCAGCTCACTGGCTGTTCTGGTGACATGAGTCTTTAAACTGAAGTTTACAATAATTTCTTAGCCTACAATTAGCCTACAACTAACTATCGCGTCGCGCTGCGCTGCTGCTATTCTGCTACCGCTCAGCCTGTGCGAATTCTATTCTGCTGACATAGCGGCTCGTGTGGAATGTTTAGTCGTTCACCGTATGAACGCTGTTATGTTGACATAGCGGTTCACATGGAATATTTGAATATAAATATGCTGCCTCAGCGGCTCGTGTAAGGTATCGGATAACATTAGTGTGAGCGACCTGAGTGAAGGTTGCGTCGACGGATGTGTCGTCGACTGAATGGTCATCGTGAGAGTTAATTCACGATAACTTATATA
>JBAWJQ010004816.1:0-42679 GCA_037783105.1 Bactrocera zonata
TTAGTGATATTGATAGAGATAACAATCACAGGTCAATGCTTTTTCGCACCGTAGGTTGACGCTCATTCGAAATAAAAGGTGAAATCAAATCCGTGTAAGCTAATCTTTTTAACGCAGTGGAACTTTTAAAATATCAACTAAAGTAATTAGACTGTCGAAGTTTGAACAGTATTTTTCAAGCAATGAAATGCTTCTTTGAACCTTTTATGATAAATGTGTTGTGGAATTTTTCTTCTTGGGATTTGGGATCGGAGTATTCGACGCAGTACCCGCCGGAGGAAGCAGAGGAAGAGAAAGACCCCCCCGTTGGAAAGAGTAGATGGAGAAGAACCTGGCTTCGCTTGGAATCTTCATTTAGCGACAAACAGTAAAAATAAAGAACAACTGGTCGTTCCCACGACAGTCGAGTCTACATAACCGAAACGGTTTCGGATTTTTTATACGGTTCAACATAGAAAAAGAAGAATCAGTTGAAGAACGCCGTCGGATACCCAGAGACTGCATATTCTCAAAGGTATCTCTAAAAAAATACCACTCTAAGTACTAAAAATGCTTATATGTACACAGATATATAAATAAATGAGGATTGCACCGCGACCTAAGGTCTACTGTGTCCTTTATGATACGTATGCAAACAAAAATGAATATGAAAGCCTGCATCTTCAATGAAATGAAAATATTACCTGGAATACGTTGCATAATTTGTTGGCGATAGATTTCATGTGCGATTTGCTGCTGCATTCGCAGGTCCACAAATTCATTCATCGTCATCATCTTGTGCGCCTTCGACCATTTATTGGGTCTAATTAAGTTTGAATATCCCTTGCTGTTTGTCTCGATTATTATGTGTTCTCAGCATTAATTGACAAAAACAAGTTTGCTTTTTGTTTCAACTATTGCATTACATATTTTCTAATCACTGCATACTATTATGTTCCGTTACTTTATGTGAGTGCTTTCAATACTAAAAATAAATTGATCCACAACACTTCTCCGCAACTTTCACAAACGAGCAATATGTCAAGTGATTTGGAGTCACGTCGGCACTCAATTTGTTTGGAAGATATTTTTAGCGCGATAAATATTTTAGGTACTATACATATACGAGCATACGCATGTGAAACGTTATCGTTAGCTAAACAGGTGCTAAATTATCTAAAGGCTTTGCTCTTTTGCAATATTAATTTAAAAACGTGTTAATGATCTTCATATTATTGGCAACAGATCGTGCAGCTTGTATCTTCTGTATCACAGTAAATAGTTATGCACCCTCTTACATTCGTCGTATTGCGGTAAACATTAGCACATGTTTATATATTTTATATGCACATACAACCGAATGTGTACAATACCGTTGAATGAAAGCTCTGCTATGTACATAAGTATAACCGCATAAATAAATAAAAATGTCAACGAGAAGCTCGACAATCGCGCGAGGGCGTTAATTCAATTAGCTAGCTGCAGTGGCTCTTAGCATAGTTTCAGGCCAGTAATGTCTGCAAGATATTTAGCGCGCGAGATATAGCAATTATACGACAATTAGAGAAATCAAATTTAAATAGCCAGTGTCACTTGGTTAATCAAATTGTAACGCCAATGACTTAGTATGAGAATTTCTGAGACACACTGCGACACACACTCAAACGATTCAATGTACTTTCAAATGCACGCTGACACAAGTGTACAACGTGTTATTACGCCGGTAAAAACTCGTGCCCGTCCCTAACAAAGTTGACTTTAAAACTGAGTGAGTACTACTAAGTAAGTTTTCGCATGCAATGCTCGCTTAAAGAGCTTCCACGCTGCTGAAGGTCGAGTCAAAGCAGCTCACAGCCGGTTCCAATCAAGGGAACATGAATCCACAATGTGCAAATGAGCGTACAAATATCTTAACACAACTTGAAGTGGCACATTTTGTTACACAACTTTTAAACGCTGAGAGGCAAAGGTTGTCACTTATGTACATACTGTAGTACATTCGAAGCGAGAAGTAAACTGCTGTTTTTCACAATATTTGTTTTCTCCACTAACAACGCTTCACGCTCACACGATCGGTGAAACTGAAAACTGCGAGAGCGATTCGAGAACGTGTCGATGTGGAGAGCGGCCGAAAAGTGATCTGATTGGCTGTTATGACTTCAAATTGAATAACTGTGAGTGCGCGTGAAACATTGTGTTCGAACTGCAGTTGGCTTGGTGGCTTGTTTCTGTCGCCATTTTGAAATTCACATCTTGCTGCTGGTGGTGATATTGACGCTTGAAGTTGTTGACTTCCGACACCGTCGTTAATCCCATCTCCGTTACGCTTTACGTGTTTGCCTCCTTTAGTATCACTCTATCTTCGTTATCTGACTCCTCCCTCTTCAACAGCTGTTACTGCAGTTCTTTTTGCAGTTTTTTATTTGCAGGCACACAGAATCACTTTACAATTACACATACATATGTATGTATGTACATATTAGTATACATATGTAGATACTTATTTCCGTACTTACATATGTTTATAGGCTGTAAAGATCTTTCAAATAGTGAAAATTGCTTTCCAACGGCGGTCTTAAAAATATTAATTGTATGCTGATGCTTATTGTCTATAATTAGTGAAAGGCTCATGTCAAGACCCTAATTGTCATTGAGGAATTGTATATACCAAGAGCATTCTATAAATATCATAACATGCAAAGCATGACATTGGGTAAATGTCGAGTAACCTAACAGCACGAGCTTAAACACGCCGAGAGTTATATATTTTACTAAATAATGCAAGAATTTACCATAAGTTTATAAATTACTATAAAAAATCTTCTCAATATAAGCATGTACTATACATAAGTATACATATGAATGTATATGTGCATGCAGCTGAACTTCGCTAACTCTAATCAACATAATCCACAAAAAAAAAATCCGAGTTAGAGAGACTTCGGGTTATGAAAGAAAATTTGTATGAAATTTTACTTCTATTGCGAATTCAAGAGTTCGTGTTATAGAAGTTCGAGTTATGGAAATTCAAGTATATTTATATTATTATTGGAAACTGAATATAATCCTTGTTTTGAGTCAAATGTTATTTTTAGAATCAGTATTTGCATCTGCATATTTATATGTGTGTATGCAACACAAAGGGGACGATAAGTTACCCTCAAATAATTACGAATTAAAAATGATCAAAATCCATGAGCAGCCAGCCAAGCGGAAGTACACCCACCTTTGCAGATAGTTAAATCCGGAACAATTAGTACCGCTGACGAATTGCATTGTTTATGTGGCGCGCCTTGTAGCCTGTTGGTGGTAAGAGCACCTACAAAAATATCTATAAGCACATGTATGTGTGTTGAATCGGTGTCGCCCGGAAACCATTCAAGGAAATTAACAACAAATCACTCCCGTCTCAAAGACAATCAGTGTAATAAATGTGTGGGCAGACTAGTAAATATCCGCATTAGATAAAAGGTGCCTCTTTGTTTGTATATACAGATATTTATATATGTACATATGTTTGCATGAATGTACGCAAACGCATTTTTTCGCTCTACCTGGCTGGTTGTCTTGTCATAACTACTAACTATTTCACTATGGTGGTAGTACCCAGCAGGGAAACACAGATTAGGTAAATCTATAGCTCAATAACTAGAGCAAGTTCTTCATATTCATATCAGTTGATGGCAGCAGTTTGCACAATTGAAAATAAAGTGACATAAACTCTTAACAATAAAGTTGTGTCTAAATATTCCAATTTATAGTCACGAAAATATTTTAATTATTAATTTTTTATTGTGCTTGTTATTGTTAATTTTTTAATAATTATGGCCCCTATTGTGGTTTTCAACCCAACTGAATATTGGGTTGAAGTTTTTAAATTCGATATTATCGATGTCAACTCAATCCGTAGAGAAAATGTCGGTTGATGTGTTGTCAAACTTCAACTTTTTTGTGTTTTTACAGTTTTAACTCTATGTCAGTGAGGTGGACTAGAAAATCAAAAAGTTACAGTTGTAAAAGGTGAAAAATTTGTTGAGCCTCTAGAAAAAGATGGACGAGGCAAGTTACAATTTGGAAACAGCAAAAATAACATTCAAAGACTGTGGGAAATGTTTCGTAGATAAAGAGTCGTCACAATCTACTATTCCTATTAAATTTAATTAAAAATTTTAAAACGTTTTGCTTCACTTAAAACCTTCTTAATTACCGTAGATATCGCAGTTTGTGTCAGATCAAAGTTAAAACTATTTAAAATGCATTTTTAACACCTACCGATAGCAAGGATCAAAGTTTGTGATTATGTTCCAAAACGAAATGCTTTCTTTTTTAAACGAAATAAATTTATGAATTTGCACAAACCTTATTAAAAGGCCAATTAAATGATTAGAAAAACTTTGGCTTACTTTGTATGAGGGAATTCAAATGGATTTGTCTTATGCGCAGCACATAAGATTTGGCCCCAACATTTTTGTCATAATAATATGAATCGAAACTAATGTTTATTTTAATAATAATTGACCCTTCCTCTTGGTTTTAGCTGTTTAATTATCTGTCAATCTTATTTGTTGGCAACACCAATGGACTTTGACTGAAAATAGTTGAAGTCCTCAGAAGAATTGAGTTGGTCTTAAATTGAGTTGCTACAACTTCAATTCAACAAAGTGAAGTTGAATCCGATTCTCCAATCGATGACAATGGAGCAGACGTTCCATTGCTCGACCATGAAGAAGTTCGAATAGCAATTACCCGTCTGCCGAGCTATTCAAACACGGCAGCAAAGAACTGATAAGGAACATGCATCAGCTCCTTTGTAAAATATGGTCGGACGAAAGCATGCCCAACGATTGGAATTTAAGGGAGACCCCAAAATCTGCGCCAACTACCGTGGGATAAGCCTTCTCAACATCGCGTATAAGGTTCTATCGAGCGTATTATGACGTATCAACTGACCAAACTGATTGGACCGTATCAGTGTGGCTTTAGACCTGGCAAATCAACAACCGACCAGATATTCACCATGCGCCAAATTTTGGAAAATACCTGTGAAAGACACCACCTCATCGTCGATTTCAAAGCTGCTTTCGACAGCACGAAAAGGAGCTGCCTTTATGACGCGATATCTGAATTTGGTATCGCCATTAGTTCTGCTTTCTACAGACTGGACAAGAAGGCAAAGCAAATGGGTCTGACAGTGAACAAGGGCAAGACGAAATATCTTCTGTCATCAAACAAACAGTCGTCGCCCCCGCGACTTGCTTCTCACGTCACTATTGACAGTCATAAGTTTGAAGTCGTAGATAATTTCGTCTAATTGGAACAGTATAAACACCACCAACAATGTCAGCCTGGAAATCCAACGCAGGATTACTCTTGCCAACAGGTGCTACTTCGGACTGAGTAGGCAATTGAGAAGTAAAGTCCTCTCACGACGAATAAAAGCCAAACTCTACAAGTCACTCATTATTCCCGTCCTGCTATATGGTGCAGAGGCTTGGACGATGACAACAACTGATGAGTCGACGTTACGAGTTTTCGAGAGAAAGGTTCTGCGGAAGATTTATGGTCCTTTGCGCATTGACTTCGGCGAACACCGTAGTTGATGGAACGATGAGTTGAACGAGATATACGACGACATTGACATAGTTCAGCGAATTAAAAACAGCGGCTACGCTGGCTAGGTCATGTTGTCCGAATGGACGAAAACACTCCAGCTCTGAAAGTATTCGACGCAGTACCCGCCGAGGGAAGCAGAGGAAGAGGAAGACCTCCACTCCGTTGGAAGGACCAAGTGGAGAAGGACCGGCCTTCGCTTGGAATATCCAATTGGCGTCTCTTAGCGAAAAGAAGAAACGACTGGCGCGCTGTCGTTAGCTTGGCTATGGTCACGAAAGCGGTGTCTACGCCAGTAAAGAGAAGAAGAGAGTTCCTAAGATATAAAATTGTACCTAAAAGTGGGCGGTAGCAGCCCCATGGCCTAGTTTTGATACCGGCTCCGCACCGCATAGGATGTGAAATTTAATGCTTGTGACGAATTTATTTGGTGAGTTATTGCACTTTAGTAGTTATCTATTCCGATTAATTTACGTTACAACAAATGTTAGGTGGACGAAACCATTATACTCAGTAACAACATGTTGCGAACTTATAAAAACAAAGTAATAAAAATTTGTATGTGCTATGCTTTTATGAACACCTATTTCAATAGGAAATTAATGTTCATTTTGGTAATTCGTTTTAATGAATTTAGTTATAAGCTACATTTGGGTTGAAGCCTAAATACGGCGTCGTGCGCTGAAGCTAATGACAATGTGTGGTCAATTGTTCATAAAGATTACTGTTGCCGCCGTCCCACCAATTGCTGCCACTTAACAACTTCAACTCTTTACGCATAATTACAAATTCGATTCACATACTTAAGATGCAGCCCAACATACATATGAACAGGCTCCAATAATTGTGAGGTGTTCAATCGTGTTTTCATGCTTTCAATGACTACCGCTCAACTGCACACCGCGCGCAGCTCACTTTATTTATGAGGTAAACATACAAATAAATCCAGAAGCATTTTCACATAAACATACGCGCTTATGGCGGGAATATCTGACCGGCAAAATAGGCAGCGTCGATAATACCAAGGGCCATGCACGCTCTCAAATTATCATAAGCAAATAGTAAAAGTCGAAAATGCGCTACTTGATACTGTTGTTAAGTTCAATGTTGCTTCTTTGATGTTGACTGTCTCAGCTCTTTACACTATACATATTTTACACTACACAGGGTCTTTCATTAGAGTAGGTAATTTTGTTTTAGTTATGTCTGCTTTAAGATTCCTCTCCAGTGATAGGAATGAAATACATTTCATTTGCCTCGAATTAGACAACATGATCACGATGAAAGGTTATAGAGTTTATATTCTACTTATTGTAGTATACACATATGGTGTTTGCACAAACAAATTATTATTTTATTATGTTATAGCATCAATTTGCTCTAAATGTAATACCCTTTAAAATCGGGCGTTCATACATACTATGTATATTTATATGAGTGTATATTGGTGGCAAATACGAACCGGTTCCAAATAGCAAAATTTCATATTCCACGAGGCCGTCGTTATCTTCGTTGACCACTTGAAGAGAAGATTAAGTGCTAAATCACTACTGGAGGTCGTCCCGTCCTGCCGTCGCTGCTAAGTGCGTAAGTCTTTGCTTTACTCTGTTGAGAGTCACTTAAGCAATGTTTAAGTGCTACCAACTGCTTGGCTTTTTCACCAACCATCTTCATGCATAGAAATTATTGAAGCACTTGAGTATTGTTATTAAAAGCAAAGACAGTATTTGCTGTCTATATTATTATCGTAGACATTTACACAATTTGTAAATTTATAGAATTAACATACCTGTGTACATATGTATATAAGAATATTGCACAAAAGTTAATTGGTGGCTTCACTTCTATTATTTTGTAGATAATTATTTTCAAAATATTTTCTGCAAAAAAGAAAGCTATGGTTTGAAAACCCTCTAGAAGTTTTCATTGCGGAGGCTGCACTCCAGATCAATAGATATGCTGCTACCTTAATGGCTGCAACCTCGTCTTGGAAGACATTGCAATAGTAAGAAAGTTTGAAGCTCGAGTGCAGAGAGAGCATATCTCAGTAAACCCCTCCCCTCAAGTTTTGACCCATCCGTACAACTGCTTCTTTCCACCCATACCCTCCGTTAGTATATGTGCAGAGAAGTAACCGCCAGAGTTCGGTTTGGCGACTCCATGATCCAAGTGATCCGGCAGTTATTATGCTCTCCATGAATGTCGGATTGGAATTCGCACGATCAAGCATGTTCAAAGAGACCGGTTTAAGGTACTCTTTTTGAAAAAAAGTCAGATTTATGGGGACGAGTCGAGCAAGAACGTTTTTCGTACCCAAAATATCCACCATAATCATTCGAACGTCACGCGAAATATGTCGAGCTCTCTTGACATTTCTCTAACACTTGCCTGACGATTTTCAAGCACAAAAATTCTTTACTTTCTTTAATATTTATTTTCATCAGTTGAAGAGGTCGTCCAGAACGAGGCATTTCTTCAACGATCTCTCGACCTTCTTTGAAGGCTTGGTACCACTCGTAGGCTTGTGTGATTTGATAAAACTGCATCATCGCGCTCATATTTGGGATAGCAATTAAGAACAGTTCTACCAACTTAGCAAAACACTTTTTTTTTTTGAAATATCATTTACCCAGGGAATTTAAGGACAATTTCCGAGTAACAACGCACCAGTCGTTCTTTTTTTTCGCAGTTTGCCGCCAGTTAGAGATTCTAAGTGTAACCAGGTCTTTCCAATGGTGTGGAGGTCTTCCTCTTCCTCTGCGTTCCCCGGTGGGTACTGAGCCGAATACTCTCAAAGCACCCATTCGGACAACAGGACCTAGCCAGCGTAGCCGGTGTCTCTTAATTTGTTGAACAATGTCAATGTCATCATATACATATGTACATACATAACTCGTACAGCTCATATCAGAATCTTTCTCTAGAAAACTCGTACGCCATGGCAGGACGAGAATGATGAGTGAGTCCTCGAGAGAGGACTTTACTTCTCAATTGCCTACTATATTTTTATTCTATTTTCTTATTCTCTGTTGGATTTCGAGGTTGACTTTGTTGTTGGTGTTAATGCTGGTTTCACGATAGACGAAATTAACTATGACTTTGAAGTTATGACTGTCAACAGTAAGGTGTGAGCCGAGTCGCGAGTGCGACGACTGTTTGTTTGATAACTGGAGATATTCTCCTCTTGTCTTGGTTCATCATAGGCTTCACTTCTTTACCCAGTTTGGCGAAAACAGCACTACCGACGCGGTTGTTTGGGTCAATGATATCAATATCATCTCTGTTCAGGCGATAAATATAAATCAAATCTATTGAACCTGTTCTGCGAATCGTAGAATGGACATAGTTATGTAGTTGTGCAGATGCCTCAATAACTGTGTTCTTAAGAACGTCTGTATTTTAATATTTGACAGATGTCGCGCTCTATGTGTTCCCGGTGTGAATAGCCCCAGTATCGAAAAATATAAAGAAAATTTCGGTGACTTAAACTCCCCTACTAATTACATACATTTATACTTAATTAATCTAAATTTAAATTATACGCTCGCACCAACATGTTGCACAGTTATGTTCATTGTATGTGTGTAGAATATATGTTCGAGTGTTTTATAAATGGCTGGTGCGATTGTGGGTTTCGTTCGGTTTGAGTAATTAAATTCTCTACCCTCTCTTTCCACTTAAAACACACTTTTTGAACACTTGGCATGGTTCGTGCTAATCGGAAGCACACTTTTCACCCTGCCGCTGTTTATATTATTGACTACATTTATAGCTACATTAAGCATGTAGATACTCCCCACAATTCGTTGAATTTACACTTCTCTATTTCTGCATATACACTCATACTTATATCCCTTTAAAATAACTCAAAATTTAATTTTTTCACCGCGCAGTTACATATTTAACAAGTGGGGCCTACTTCGGGTGGAAGCAAACATTAGATAATACGACAATTTGTAAGATTATACCGTCAATGTAATATTTCAAGATAACTTCATAAACAAAGCAATGAAAATTAGCTTATCCTTTTTAATGCCAAGTTATGGTCTGATCAAGCCATTTAAAAAAAAAATGTATTTTGCTAAGTTGGTAGAACCGTGCTTGATTATTATGTCAAATAAGAGCGCGATCTGTTAACCAGTTGGTATACAGAAGCTCCTAGTCGGTACACCTCAGTAGTGTGTTGCGATTTTTACAATGGATTAAAATATTGAACAAAGAATTTGTCTTAAATTTTGTATTTATAACCAAATTTCGTGTGCGGAATCATTGCGAATGATGGAACAAAGCCTTCAAAGACTGTCGAGAGATCGTTGAAGACTGATGAAAAACCTGAAAACCTTATATTAAAACCCTGAAGAATATGGTGCTTGAAAATCGTTAGGCAAGTGTTAGAGCGATGGCAAGGGAAATCGACATCTCTTGCGAAACCGTTCGAATGTTTTTGGTGGATATTTTGGGTATAAAGCGCGTTCTTGCTCGATTCGTCCTGATAAAGTTGAATTTTTTTCAAAAAGAGTACCGTAAACAGGCCTCTTTGGACATGCGTGATCGTAAGAATGTTTTTATGAGTTTAACATGCTAAGAAATCAACAATCATAGGAATGAAGGGAAAAAAAACGAGCCGAAACCAATAAAGTTACGCCAAAACCGATTAAAAATCAAAGTGAGGCTGACTTTTTTCGATATTCATGGTTGGCTGCATGATGAATTTGTTCCGGAGGGACTGACGACCAATAAGGATTTCTATTTGGCCGTCTTGAGGACTCTGGGTGAGAACATCCGTCGAAAGTGGCCTCAATTGTAGAAGACCCATCGCAGCGAGCCACGATTGTGACCGAATTTATAACCAAAAACGCAATGAATACCATTGATCAAACACTGCATTCACCAGATTTGGTTCTTTGTGATTTTTTCATGTTCCCCAAATTGAAATTGTCGCTCCGTGGAACGAGTTTTCATTCGATAGAAGAGATAAAATAAAATTCTTTCAAGGAGCTGAAGAACATCCCAAATAGTGTTTCGAAGATTGGAAAAATCGTTGACATAAGTGTATCTGGTGGGGATTACTTTAAAGACGACTAAATAAATATTGACGAATAATTTAATTTTTGCATTTTATTTAAAATATCCGGGTACTTTTTTGTCACTGTAAATCACAAAAATCTCACTGCATATCACTTATGTACATATACATTCAGTTAGTTTAATTAACCTGCTTAATGTAGCGTTACTTCCACTGTGATGTACTCAGCACACAAGGGCCACGGTAGCTCAGTCCATAAGCTTACCACATTCAAGCCGTCTGTCTCTCGGAAGTTGTGATAACTCATTTTGATTATTTTATTTTGGTATGTTTTTAGAGTTCTAATACTGCATAAGTTTGAAAAGTTAAATTAATTAGTTGGCACATCTTCCATACTCGTATACAATTTGAACCAAGCAATTAACTCCATTAGTACTTAGCTCACAAATAACTTAAATCTCCACTCTTAAATATAGATTTAAATGTGTAATAACACAAATAATGTTTATATGATTTATTATATTATAGCAATATATAGATATACAAATATATGTATAAATTATAAATAAATTTCAAATCCTGCTAAGCCTTATGGGTTGAAGTGTTATCGTCAACATGGAAAATTTTATCGAAATTCGTGCAAAATAGAATAAAAATTCCATTAATGGTGTATAAACAACGTGGAATCGTTGGCACTTCAAAAATAACAACGATATATTTAATTTTATTTATAAATAAACAAAATGCACAGGTGTACTCATATTCAAATGAAAAATGAAAAGGAGTATGTGCAAATGTTTGTGTGTTTACGTGTTTTTGATATATGAATTGATCTTACATTTTGATATCAAAGGGGATTCTGCTACGACACTTTTTCCCAGTCCCGTAATTTCGGGATTCCTGCTCCAGCATCGACATTACTCTCCAGTTGTGTTGCCAGGAGTGATAAATTAATTTCAAAACAAGAAAACAACCTTAACTTCGGTTACACCCAAGCTCGATTAAAAAAGTATTCATACGTGAACTTGATTTTGATAAGTCAGTTAGTAAGACAGCTATATGCTATATCTTAACAACTTATCCGGAGATTATAATGTTGCCTTGGCTACTAATCTACTTGTATGTTAAATTTCATAAAGATGTACAATAGTGCTCTGATACCGGAGACAAATGAGAGACTTCTCAAGGAGAAAAAATTGTGCGAAATTTTATATCTACGTATTGTTCATATCTCCTAAACCTATAAAGCTACAATAAATTCGGGCAAATCTTATAAGCAAAAAATTATATCGGACCGGCCACACCCCACTTAACGATTTTGTAAACTAATAAAAGCGGGATAAATCAACAACTAAATGCTTCAGGGATATACAATTTTACACCCAAAATGAGGAGGAGGATTTATAGAAGCCGATTGACGTGGCAGCGCCCACATTTAGGGAAAATATAATCCATATCTTGAGATCTACCAGAAGGTTTCAACCAAATTCGGTATGTAATATGTATTATCCTGACATTTCTACCTTGGGCGAAATCAGGTAAAAAACCTAATAGTGCCCTTAAGGTATCTCACCATACGCCCAAGAATTGACGAAATCGGACTATAACTTTTCAAGAACCCAGGCGCCAAATATGTGGACCCCGAGCGTATGGCTGAGTTTTAGCCGAATATATCGGTCAATCTGTGAATTGGAGCGGGAGCTATAGATTCTTGATTCCTTATTTCTATACTCTTGCAACATGTTGCTACAGAGAATAAAAATTGTATTCACCAACGGTTCTTTATTTCACTCCTTAAACTAATCGAGATAGAGATACTCGTATGTATATATACATAAAAATAAATGATCATGATGACGAGACGAGTTGAAATCCACATATCTGTCTGTCCGTCCGTACTTCTGCCTGTGCAAGCTGTAACTTGAGTAAAAAGTTAGTAAGTTGAGATATCTTGAAGGGGTATTCTAGTCTAGAAATTAAAAAAAAATCAAATTTTAATCAAGAATATGTGTACAAGAGGGTTTTTCAAAATTCAAATTATTTTCGGAGATATAGGCATTTTTCTGACCCGGCATCCAAACTGGTTCGGCCGGAACTTTAAAAGCGTTTTTCTCAAAACTGACTTTTTCGGAACGATACCCAGGATTTCTCAGGTTCTACTGGATTAATTTACTTGAAATTTCTATAGAGTCTTCTTTATAGCCTAGTCTATAGTTGGAACTAGCCCCGTCCCCAAATTTTTATTTTTACTTTTCTTAAAAAATTCGAAATAGTCAGAAAAAATGATCCAAAAAAACTTCTTTTTTTTTGGCAATCGCCATTTTGTGAAAAATTTTTTTCCCACTTTTCCGTAGTTCCGGCCATTGCGACATTATTCTACATTAATAATCTTTTTTTCTTTTTGGTTTCAGATAACTAGAAAGGTTGAAATCATGGGTATGGTCACGTAGAAATTTTTAGAGACCCCCCACTTTGTCAGCTCATAATTTTTGAAATTGTTTACTTCTTTTAGTTTTTAATTTTTTTCTCTACTCTTCTAAAATTAACAAATAACTAATAAAAAATGGATGATAAAAATATTAATTGCCTTTTTTTACGGCACTTTAAAAATTACCTGAAATTCATGCTTCTACCCTCTAAATGACACTTGGTACACGTGTTTCCTGGAAAAAACGGAGGATGAAAATCAATGAAACCCAAGTATGTGGCATCGGGTCGACCAACCCAAATATACTACTTACAACGATTTTCTTTTAAGTTTTCTAACAAAACTTATGCAGAATATATCGATCAGTGTATGAGTTTCATAGAGTATACATATGTATATATAAAATAGATTGGATTCCGATGCTCTGGTTGCCGTTTTGCACCCTAAGGTTTGGCTTTGATTCCTACAAATTGCAAGAATATAAAATCTTCTGTAAATTCTTCCACCCGAACTTAGCCCCCCTTCACTTTTTCCGCTTAATATTTATTTTACATAAATAGCTTGTTTCGAATGGAACCACAAAGTATTGATACGTAAACAGAATCTCGTGATCTTTTACTTAAAAAAACGCTGGAGATTAACATAAATCGGAGTTCGATGTCTTGGGCAGAGTTGCCACCAAAATATCCATACTTTTTATAAAAGAACATCGGATCCGCAGGGTTTCAACAATCTTATTTATAAAAGAGGTTTTTTAGTTATGTCCAAACATAATGGGTGCCCGGACCTTGTTATTGTTATCATATTTCTATCTTCTATCTTTAAATTGCTCTTACCTATTTTAAAGACACCTGGCAGAGCTTCTCATTCGTTTTGTGGCCATACAGTACATAAGTATGTACATAAATATGCATATTTCCGAACAAATGAAGGAAGACGTATTTTCCTGTTATAAATACGTTCAGAGATTTGTCATAACTAAACTTTTTAATGTTAGTGGTAACGGGGAACAATCACCGCTATAAATTTGTGAGCTAAGAAATAAACGGATGTGGCCACTCTGTTACCATATGCGCTATATTCGCGAGTCGGCGGTTGCGGGTCGGTGGCATCGCATCTCTCTTCTTGTTTATTCACACTTGGTGTTATTTTGTGGCTTCTGCGAGACGCTTTATTTGTTAAACCAATTTGAACGACTGTGACATATTGACGCATCATTAAATGGGCAATGGGCGCAGATAAGCCTGAGGCTATTATTTTTATTCTACGTTGGAAAGATGTACTATTTGCGTTACTGCGACGCGGTTTCGTGACTACCAATTTTTTATGTAAATTTTCTTGTTACTTCGTCGACAGTACTAGTATAAACACTAATACCTCTTTAGCCTTATGAGTTTTTGCGCTGTCATTACTGTCTGCCAGCGCCCGTGCTCGAAATCAACTGTCTGTCTGTGGGTCTGTTGGTTCAGTGCTTGTTCTTGTTTGTTATTATTGCTGTTTAACATTGAATTATGAATTCAAAATTGTTGATTATTGATTATGCAAATGCGTTTTCACACTTTAAGCAAAAATGCTGACGAATTTTCGTTTCGTCGTAACGTCGCTGACCAAATAATGGATTCAATAGTAAACAATAAATTCAGCTTGGCTTAATAGAGTTCAACAATGTTTCAAAGTATGACCTCCCTTTGATTATGTAGCTATCCAGGAGTGAAGGAACCACCTAGTCCGGAAATATTCTACTAAATATTTTACTATAATTTCTTGTCTGATTTACTGATGAAAGTAGTGAGAAATACGCCATTATTGCACGAAAAAGTAATCCACGGGAATTAAACCCAAATTATAACACATTTCATTCATTCAGTTTTTGGTATATGGTTGTCTTTCCGTGCTACAAAAACTGTATTCGGCGATTTTTACGATGAGTGAAATTTTTCAACAAAAAAGTTCCATTATATTTTTGGTGCGGAATCAAATTTCTGGTGCTGAAACGTTCAGAATATTGGAAGAGGCCTGTGGTGATAATTGTTTATCGTGAGCAAGTGTTTAAGATTGGTACAAATTATTCAAAGAGGATCGAGAACGTATTGAAGACGAACCACCTCCAGGACCGCCAACGACATCAACTGATGATCAAAATGTCATAAAATATAAGAATTTGCGCTGGAGAAGCACCGTCTATCAGAGATTTTACTGGAAGGATCGGTGAAAACCATTTTGAAAGATCATTTGGGCCTATGAAAAGTGAAAGCACGATTGGTTCGAAAATCGCTACATTTTTTCGAAAAACAATGAGTTTTAGATCTTTGCTTACGACCCTGAAACATACGATCAATCGGCCGAATTTCTTAGCAAAAGTAAGCCGAGGCCGAAAAAAGCACGACCAAGAAGGTCGATTATCGATACTATTTGAGGGTTACACATCGTTTGTGCCACGCCATTCGTAAAAAGAGACCGGAATTATGGGCCGACAACTCTTGGTTTTTGCACCACATTAATGCACCGTCGCATGCTGCATTGATTCTTCATGAGTTTTTCGCCAAATTTTCAACCAATATCGTGTCACAGTCACCATATTCGCCTGGTTTAGTTCCGTAATGCTTCTGGCCATTCAGCAAACTCAAACGATCGCTTCGCGAAAACAGTTTCGAGTCAGTTGAAGACATTAAACCGGAAGAGCTCATTGGAGGCTATTCCGAAAATAGATTTTAACAACTGTTGCGAGGATTAAAGGAAACGTTGGTACAAGAATATTGGGATACTAGAGATTACTTTGAAGGGGCCGACATAGATTTAGAAGAATAAATTAAGAATTTTAAAATTATGAGCAAAGTCTTACTATTTTTTGCCCTTAATACTATGGGCAACTACTTATATGTATATCATATGTATAGTACGATGCAGTATTATACAGTGACTTTGACATATTTATACTCTCGCAACAAAGTTGCTAAGGAGAGTATTATAGTTTTGTTCACATAACGGTTGTTTGTAAGTCCTAAAACTAAAAGAGTCAGATATAGGGTTATATATACCAAAGTGATCAGGGTGACGAGTAGAGTTGAAATCCGGATATCTGTCTGTCCGTCCGTCCGTCTGTCCGTGCAAGCTGTAACTTGAGTAAAAATTGAGATATCATGATGAAACTTGGTACACGTATTTCTTGGCTCCATAAGAAGGTTAAGTTCGAAGATGGGCAAAATCGGCCCACTGCGACGCCCACAAAATAGCGAAAACCGAAAACCTATAAAGTGTCATAACTAAGCCATAAATAAAGATATTAAAGTGAAATTTGGCACAAAGGATCGCATTAGGAAAAGGCACATTTGGACGTAATTTTTTTGGAAAAGTGAGCGTGGCCCCGCCCCCTAATAAGTTTTTTGTACATATCTCGGAAACTACTATAGCTATGTCAACCAAACTCTATAGAGTCGTTTCCTTCAAGCATTTCCATATACAGTTCAAAAATGGAAGAAATCGGATAATAACCACGCCCACCTCCCATACAAAGGTTATGTTGAAAATCACTAAAAGTGCGTTAACCCACTAACAAAAAACGTCAGAAACACTAAATTTTACGGAAGAAATGGCAGAAGGAAGCTGCACCCAGGCTTTTTTTAAAAATTGGCATCGCCCACTTATGGACCAAAAACCATATCTCAGGAACTACTCGACCGATTTCAATGAAATTCGGTATATAATATTTTCTTAACACCCTTAACATGTACAAAATATGGGTGAAATCGGTTCACAACCACGCCTTCTTCCAATATAACGCTATTTTGAATTCCATCTGATGCCTTCTCTGTATAATACATACATACATATAAATGAAAATACAAAACAATACTCAAAGTACACAAATTGATCTAATCTAATTAATTTTCAGCAAAATAAAAAAATATGTAAATGACGGATAATGAAATCTCGATTATCACTTTATCATGCGAGAGTATAAAATGTTCGCTGACTCCCGAACTTAGCCCTTCCTTACTTGTTTACGTATTATTTCTTTCATTCGACAAGATAAAAAGCAACAAGTTAAATGAAGGCACAAGTCGCCTAGATAGTTGTACCAGGGGCGTGGCAATCGCCCAAAAACCGCTTTGCAGTGCAAACGTGTCACTCTTTGGCCGCCATTACTTTTGGTTTTTTTATATTACTGTACAGAAGTACTTTTAATATACAATTTCGAAAATTTGCTCATGCAAATACTCCTTGGAGTGCTCTAATTTTATGCCGAGTTAAGGTACAAATAAGGTATTTTCCTAGGTCGACGCAATGCTATTTTGTATGTATTGTCGTTAATTTCATAGAACTTTCTGAGCCATGTGAATTCTTGTTTATGTAAGTGGCATAAGATATTATTCTAAAGGGATCCTCAGGACATGTTTGTTTATGGTAGACCACAATCGCGTTTGTTGCATGGAAGTACTTATGTATTAAACAAACAATATACATAGGGATAAACAATTATCGTACTCGAACAATGCGTGCACTTATGTTACTCAAACGAAAAGAACACATATTTAGGTAAACACATACAATAGGCATAAGTCTGCCCATAAATGCGATCGATTCGTACGACAATTAGCTAAATTCTTTATTGGCGTATACATATGTATGTACATACATACATATGTATATTCATGTGGCAACATAAGGACGCATCTGCTTAAGAAAATAAGCAAATAAGGATAAGTGTCGATTAAAGGAAAGTAGCAAATTGTGCGACGATAACACAAAAAGCAAGGACACATTGTACTAAAACAATTTCTAATTGTAATGAATATATTGTACAGACACATACATACATACATATAAATATGTATTTTAAGTTCTTGGCCGCTTGAAACACTAAAGGATATACACATGTTATTTGTACTCTCAAGTGGACTACTTAAAAATACTAAAGGAATATTCGATTATGTGTCTAACAGTACATGCAGACCTATTTCAAAAATTTGTACGTTTGTAGATGCCTAAATTTGTCAAACGACAACATTCTAAAGTATACGAATTATGAGGGCATACATTTCCAATAGTCCACAGTGCTTGTGTGGTAAATAATTTCTATTGTGAGCCTACTTAAGTCGTGTACAAACAGATTATTCAACCATTGAGTACAACCCACACAATCCCTTTCAGTTTCTATCACTAAGCAATTATTGGAATAACGAGTTTAGTTGAGGCTTGCGGAAAATGTCTTTAAAATTGTCGTTTCGGGAGCATACATACATACATGTGTGTACATACATGTACATATGCATGTAGATACTTTGCAACCTTGTTGATAGTTTGACCGGTCGGAAGGAATTCGAAGTGCATTACACCTTGATATGCGAAGATAACCGTCAACATAATTTTGATTTTTTACCTTCTTTGACGTACTTTTTTCGACTTCGGCTCACCTTTTTCACGATATTAGGCCGATTGATTGTCTGTTTTCAGGTCGTAAGCATAGATCCAAGATTCATCGCCAGTAATAATAAGTTTCATGACATTCTGGTAGTCGAAAAGCATTGTGTTACGGACGTTAACGAGACGCTGTTTTTCGGAAAAATTTAGTGATTTTGGTACAAATCGTGTCTCTTTTAAAATGGTTTTTACTTTCGATATTCCAACAATGCCAGTAAGATTTCTGACTGTTAATCGTTTATTCTTAATCATGAATTCCTTTATTTTTATTCGTGTTTTAATCATCAGTTGATGTTGATGACGGTCCTGGAGGTGGTGCGTCGCCAACGCGTTCTTGAACCTCTTTGAATATCTTGTACCAATCAAAAATACTTGCTCGCGACAAACAATTATCAGCGAAGGCTCTTTCAATATTTTGAAAATTTCTTTGTTGAATAATTTCACTCATCGTAAAATGCCCGATTCCCTTTATGTACTTCAGAAAGACAAGCGTATACTAAACACTAATGATTATTTTGATGTGACATTTGACACAGATGTCACTGACAGACAATAACCTAGAAACCTAAAAAAAAGGATACGCAGAAACAACCGTTATCCTAATTTTTTTTGGAAAATTTTCTATTAATTGAATTTAAAATTAACTTTAATTTAATTTTCCAGCGATTCCTGTTTTATTTTAAAATGTAAGTATGGTAACTTTGAATTTGTAATGTAATGTGGATGTAAGATGGACATGGCCAGCTCGAAACAATTTGCCGCCTTAGATAAATGCTAAATTCTGCGCCGTTTTTAAGTCTAAGCAAATCAACTTCAGCTCAACCCAACTCTTTTTTGGTATTAAGAACTTCAACTAATTTCAATCGAAGTTTCATTTGTGTTGCCAACCTTAAAAATGAAGATTTGACAAATAATTTTTAAATGAAAAATAAAAAGAAAAGTTAAAAACAAAAAAGTTGAAATTAGCAAAGCAAATCAGCATAAACATAAACAACAACGTCAAATAATTTTTAAATGAAAAATTAAAAGAAAAGTTAAAAACAGAAAAGTTGAAATTTGACAACAGCTCTAAGGAATTTTTTACCGAATTTCCAACTTCAACCAAAATGCAGTTCTGTTGAAGATCATTATATTGGCCATAACTATTGAAAAAATATTATAATATTTGTAAAAATCAAACACAACTGTTTTATTGCTAAGTGTTTCTGCCACCTCTTTTTCAATTGATAATGTTGCCAAGCCCACACCTTGTGTTAATGCCATTTCTAATTTTTTACAATGCTCAAAAATTTATGTGTATGTAAAACAATATTAAATAAAAATCAAAAAAGATGGGTCAAAAACGTTGTGAGCCACTGTACATATGTATGTACACATGTATAAACATATGTATATGTACATACAGGGTTTATCCAGAAAGTAATAAGACTGAGTCGATTAAAAAAAAATTGATTGAACCAATTGTTAAAATTCTTTAAAAACTTTCAAAATAGGCTCTTCCCGCGTCAATGCAGCGCTGCCAACGCGGTTTTCAAGCACTGAAGGCGTCATGGAAGGCATTCTCCGGAATAGCCTTAAGAGCCGAGGTGCAAAGAAACAAAAAAAAGTTCAAGGGGCCACATCTGGGCTGTAGGGCATTGCGGAAGCGTTGGTATGCCGGCCTTGGTTAGATAGCGGTGTAGGCGGTGTGAATTGGGACGTTATCGTCGTGCTACTTCCAATCGGCTGCGATGTCTTGTCGAACCCGATTAACCCTTCGTGCTCCGTCACAATGTCATGAACCAGAGATTTTGATAAATTTAACATCTGGACAATTAAACGAATACTTAATCGTCGGTCTGAGTTCAAAACTTTGCGTACACGAGTCACATTGTCGGTGTTTGTCAAAGTCGTGGGTCTCCCAGCACGGTCTTCATTAGCGACCTCCTCCCCGCTCTCCAAAAATGCTTGATGTCACCGAAACACATCACTTCTTGCTAAAGCAACATCTGGGTAAGCCTGTTTGATCATATCAAACGTCTCCGTCGCCGATTTACCGAGTTTCATACAGAATTGAATCGCGTATCTCTGCTCTAACGAACGCTGCATTTTCGGCTTGCACCACTCACAGAAACACGTCGCACGAAAATGTTTATCCTAACGCTCCAGGTGCTCGGAGACAACTCACCAGCCGCTCGTTCGTTAGCTAGGAACGCCCTCTACCGAATCCAGTCGGTGCGCGCACGCTCCGAAGTATAATCGCGGTGGAAGAAAATCATTCCTATTACTTTCCAGACAAACCCTGTATGCATCTTGAAGTGAAAATATGTACAAATTTCACAGCCCAGTAGTTAAAACAATTTGCTGATAATAAGTATGCTCATTATGAATAATAACTTGACGGGTTCCTTATCAACATTCTCAATACTTTTTTGAGCTGTGTACTTAATGCCAGACGCCATGCTACATTTCTGTATATACTCACATACATATGTATGTATGTACATTACGAGTAGTAGTTCTGTTTTTGAAATGACTCTATGTTTTATCGCATAATGTATGTATGTACGTTTGTTTTGGTTCAATATTTTTATACTCTTGCAACATGTTGCTGCAGCATACGAGTATAGTAGTTTTGTTCACCCAATGATTGTTCGTATCATCTCAAGCTAATCGAGTTATGTATATAAGTATGTATGTATATATAATATAAATGATCAGGATGACGAGACGGGTTCAAATGCGGGTGACTGTTTGTTCACCCGTCTGTACTACAGGGTAGGCCATTTAAAGTTGACCCATCTGGCAACGCTGTAACTTTTAACAGCGCTGACAAATCGGCTAATGTCATACCGCGTTAGAAGCGTCATTCGAAGACAATTTATACCATGGAACAGTACACTCCAAAAGAACGCGCTGAAATTGTTCAGCTTTATATTCAAAATAACTTTTCAATTGTGTTAACTCAACGTGCGTTTCGCAAAAAAAAATAAAGTGAAAAGTGCTCCAGTTAAGAACACAATTAAGTCTTTATACGCAAAATTTGTGAACACCGGTAATCTCAGTAATGCCAGTCATGCATCCAGACAACGCACAAGACGTTCTGATGAAAATATCGAAGCTGTACGAGCCAGTATTGAGGAGACTCCATCGACATCGAGTTATCGCCGCTCTCAGGAATTAGACATCTCTCGCACCACTCTCCGACGCATAATTCATAAAGATTTGAAGATGTTTCCATATAAAATTCAAATGGCACAAAAACTAAACCCAGCTGATTATCCGCGACGCCTTAATTTTGGCAAACAAACAAATGGGTCAACTTTAAATGGCCTACCCTGTAGCTGTAGCTTGAGTAAAATTTGAGATACCTTTATGAAATTTGGTACACATTATTCTCGGCATCGTTACACTTTTTGTATTGCAGGTGAGCATAATCGGACTACTGCCACGCCCACAAAATATCATTAATAAAAACCTACAAAGTTCCATAACTAAGCACTAAATTATAATATAGAACTCTAATTGACACAGTAGATCACACCTGTGGGAAAAAAGTTTTGAAAAAATGTGGCCACGTTCACGAAAAGTGTAACGCCATCTAAAAATGGATGAAATCGGATGGTAACTCCGGCACTGCTACTCTAACGGTTCTGTTAAAAATTACTAAAATAGCGATAAGTCAACAAATGAACCCTCTAAAAACATAAAATTTTACACCCGAGACCATAAGAGGGCCTCTATAAGAGCCGCTGTCAAAGTTTGACAATAGGTGTGGCATCGCTCACATTTATGTTAAAAGCCTTGTCTCGGCACTTTCTCGACCGATTTCAACCAAATTCGACAAATAGTATTATCCTGATATTTCTATGCCACATTGCGAAATTCACCCCTTACAACAACCACGCCTACTTCTCATCATACTTTTCTTGAAGTGTGACTTATGATCAAGAACTATCCACACCGGATCAAAGCAGTCTAAGCTCGCAGGAACCGAATTCTATTCTGAACTTTTGAACGAAAATAAAGATCAATTTGTGGGACATATTATATAAATGCAGAAGGAATCTTTATCTGATAATAATACATTGTACATATGTCCATATGCTAAAAACCCCTGGAATCGGATCATTAATTTCCTTATCCAACATTCATTATTTAACGTCCAAATCAAATTTTAATGCGACCGGAATTATAAATCTACTGTATCACCGCAAAGGTAAAGAAAATTAAAGAAGAAAGATTTAGAAAAATGCACAACGCTGTAAATGAAATTCCACTTTTAATGGAAAACAAGTGGGGAAAGACTAAGTTCGGGTGTTTCCGGGCATTTTAGAACATATATAACAGACTACTTAGTTTCATTACTACATTTGCTTCTTGGCCGAGATATTTAGGGATTACATAGATCTACACGGATTTCATTCATATTTAGCGTTAAATAAGATTATGTATACTTTTGATAAATTCATTATAATTTTACACAAATTTAAAAAATATCATCAGTATAATTTGTGAGTTGAACTGTGATATCTAACAAATGGATATATGCAAGGGGGGGGCCAATTTACTCGATATCACTAATTTTTGGTACACAGACGGTTTATTATTAGAGGAAGATGTTGTCTGAATTTCATCAATATATTTTATATATGCACCGATATTTATGATAAAAAACAGCCATCAGCTTAGTTTTAGGGTCTAGATCTGTTCACCAATATTATACTCTGTCGCCATTAAAAATCCAAGAGAAAGTGGGGAGTCATTTTCGTACTTTCATTTGGATTAAAATTTGTATTTTGTAAAATCTTGAAGCATAACAAACAGCAGGCCATATTGGAAATACCTCTGCCCGATCCTCCGAAGTGTGACAAAATTGTAAAAACCAAGTCCTGAGAGAATGCGAAGTAAGCCGAGAAAGCCTGGGTGCAGCTGTCTTCTGCCATTTCTTCCGTAAAATTTAGTGTTTCTGACGTTTTTTTTAGTCGGTTAACTCACTTTTAGTGATTTTCAACATAACCTTTGTATTGGAGGTGGGCGTGGTTTATTATCCGATTTCTTCCATTTTTGAACTGTGTATGGAAATGTCTGAAGGAAACGACTCTATAGAGTTTGGTTGACAAAGCTATAGTAGTTTCCGAGATATGTACAAAAACTTAGTAGGGGGCGGGGCCACGCCCACTTTTCCAAAAAAAATTACGTCCAAATATGCCCCTCCCTAATGCGATCCTTTGTGCTAAACTTCATTTAATATCGCCATTTTTGGCATTTTGTGGGCGTGGCAGTGGGCCAATTTTGCCCATCTTCGAACTTAACCTTCTTATGGAGCCAAGAAATATGTGTACCAAGTTTCATCATGATATCTGAATTTTTATTCAAGTTACAGCTTGCACGGACGGACGGACAGATAGACAGAAATCCGGATTTCAACTCTACTTGTTACCCTAATCACTTTGGTATATATAACCCTATATCTGACTCTTTTAGTTTTAGGACTTACAAACAACCGTTATGTGAACAAAACTATAATACTCTCCTTAGCAACTTTGTTGCGAGAGTATAAAAAGACTACATATACATATATAGGTAAGTATATACATATGTATATTTAAGTAAAAATTTATGTCGACACATTTCTGGAAGTCTTGGCCTTCTTTATTCATTGCAGTGTTAAATTAACTAAGGAAACTTGCTAGTAAAAACCTAATATTTTCAAGGCGTATTGTGCCGATGTTTTAGAACTTTTGTTAATTCTGGGCATGCGCTTGCGCAGATAAATATGAGCATGTGCTCAATGCGCTATTGAAGAAGAAAAGAAGTGTTTCGGATTTAAAATTCACTTCAGTGATCGCAGTAAAAAAGGAGCCGCTATTTTCAACACCACTGGTGACGGAAAAGCTGAAAGGAGAAAGCAGACGATAAACTAACGTGAATTCGTGGGGATCTATTTCAGTTTTTACTAGGCTATTTTGACGGATGAAAGAAAAGGCTCTACAACAAAGATGATGGAGATAAGCCTGTCATTGATCCCACCTCAAATTGCGCACGGCCATTGGGATCTACTTTCACATATAGATGTATGTATATGCATGTATGTACGTGTAAAGGCTCATATTCGTCACTCATGCACACTTATGCACAAATGTATCTATGGATGTTTGTATATATTGCAGGTACAGCACAAACGAAGATGTGCGCTTAAGGGAAACGCGGTATATCAATTGGGCGGACAACGGTATTGTTAGGGCTATTACACTTAGTCAGCTACCGACTTTAATACCAACAAAGATCACTCAAAGATGAAGAGAACAGATGAACTGCCGCCAGTAGAATTGGTTCACATTGGCGGATCTCTTTTATGTCGAAAAATACCGACGAGGGATTATCTCTTTATCGGTCCTAATCTCAAGTAGTTAATAAAGTGCATTACTTTGTGTTGTAGCCGCAACAGCTATTGATTACTGCCACTGAATAATTGGTCTTAGAAAGCGTGAGCGTCATCGCTTCGGTATGTATATACATATATGTACATACATATGTATGTTAAATATTCGAATTTGTACATACATACAGGGAGAAAGTCACTCAAAATTGTACAGAACTATTCTTTAAGCATTTTATAACGAACTTTTTAACTCAACCATATATAGTATTTCTCATTTAACTTCACTTTGAATCGCTAAAAACATAACTTAGTGTAGCATAACTTGATCACACGTCAGATAAATGGTATCTCCCATCTAAACATGATTGAAGTCAATCTATACCTATACTAGGGCCCTATATCGAATATAATTGTCTTAATCTTTCCATAAGGTTTAATACAAATAAATTCATAATTTCCAGCTTTAGTAATCTATATAAGTTCGGTCGGGTTTATAGACTAAAGTCGCACGAAAGCATGCCCGACGATTGGAATTTAAGTGTGCTCTGTTCAATCAAAAAGAGAAAACCCACAATCTGCCCCAACTACCGTCATAACTTCGAAGTCATAGATAATTTAGCCTATTTGGAACCAGCATTAACACAAACAACAACGTCAGCTTCGAAATCCAACGCATAATAACTCTTGCTAACAGGTGCTCAGGTGCTACTTCGGGCTGAGTAGGAAATTGAGAATCTTTTAATTCTCTCGGCGAACAAAGGCAAAACTCTACAAGGCACTCGTCATCCTCATCCTGATCTATGGTGCAGAGACATGTGCGATGACAACATCTAATAAGTCGGTGCTACGAGTTTTCAAGTGAAAGGTTCTGTGGAAAATGTATGGTCCTTTTCGCATTGGCAATGCACGAGATATACGACGACATCGACATTGTTCAGCGAATTAAGAGACAGTGGCTACGCTGGCTAGGTCATGTTGTCCGAATGGACGAAAACACTCCAGTTCCAAATGTATTCGACGCAGTACCCGCCGGTGAAAAAGATCCATGCTATACTTCGAATCTCCGATTGGTGCCAAGCAGCAAAATATGTGATACATTTTTATAGAGTTAAGTGTAGCCATTTGAGGATATTCTCTACCTATATAATCCCCTAGTTTTCATACACCAAATATATTATTTAGCGCTCTTCCCCTTTGGCTTTATAATTTATGTATGTACAATCGGTCAATCTTAAGTATACTCATGCTTTCTTAAGTGAACTAAACACCCCCATCGTTTAATATTATACATTATGTTAAACGGCTACCACTCTGTTTTCGGGCGGATCGCTTGGATGTTGCATACGATGCTTTTCTCCTTCAATAACGAGCGTCAAAATAGTATTTAACTAGTTTCCACGTGATCGTACGTGGTGTTTTGATAAGCCACCCATAAGCCCTGAAAACAGAATATAACATGTTTAAAATCCAGTTAAAATTAACAGTCCGCCGATTGAAGGTGCTCGTGATGGCTGAAGATAACTAAAAACTAAGTGGGTGCGTGGTTTGTATATATCATAAGTTAATTAAATTTTGGATATTCCTCGAATTATCTTATATGCCATCAATTTTCACAAATTTCGAGATTATACTGTGTATTCGATCGAGGGTCGCCGAGAGAAAAATTGGGTAAATGTTCAGCAGAGCGGCTTTTCCGAAAACGTGCACCAATTTTCACGGGAAATGTATTAAAAAATTCGTTTTTAATTCTGATTCACGAATATGTATGGCGCGTTATCTAATTTTATATTTTTTTGCAATAAAAACAATAAAAAATATTACGATTTTGCACAATATTTACGCCATAAATGGCATCACTGTTCGAAATTCAATTGAGAACTAGTGATACAAACAGTGATCGGGTTCGAAATATCGATACTCTCGATATTCGAGATTAAACAAGAATTGATAAAAATGAGAGATATATAAAAAAAAAATATTATTAATTGGAAAAATAAAAAGAAATTGAAATATTGATATTCTCAATATTCGAGTCTGATCGAGAATTGGCAAAAATGAGAAATACATAATAGGAAAATTTATAATTCATTATTATTGCAGAAAGAAGAAGAGTTTGGATACAGAAGAATTTTGAACACCGGGGTTTTGGACCGACCAGGGATGTTATTTTTCGAGCGCTCGAAAATTTTGAACACCGGGGTTTTGGACCGGTCAAAATTCTTCTGTATCCAAATTCTTCCTCTTTCTGCAATAATAATGAATTATAAATTTTCCTATTATGTATTTCTCTCTCTTTTTGCCAATTCTCGATCAGACTCGTATATTGAGAATATCGATAATTCGAAAACGATCAGTGCATGAGTGGCCATTCGAATTTACAACAGCTGTGCCATAATTTCGAACATAACCTTGCCATTTTCGTTGAAGTGAAGTGATTGTAAAGTTTTTATATTTTTATAAAAATAAAAAAAAAACCAATTTCTCTTATTAATTAACTAAACAACATCAATAATTACGTGTATATAACTTATAGAAAGTATAATTTTAACATCTGAAGACGTGTAAAGTGCAAAAGTGAATTTTTGATTTCGGGAAATACGATGTTTTTCTATTAAAACAAAGAAAATATTGTTTTTAAAAGCACGCGCCTAACATATTCATAAAGTAGAACTAAAAACGAGTATTTTAAGACATTTCCCGTGAAAATTGGTGCACGTTTTCGGAAAAGCCGCTCTGCTGAGCATTTACCAAACATTGGTCCCAGGAATAAAAAGGTGGCATCCTCATCCCTGCAGGAATGTTTTCATAATATAAATTTTATTAATTATCTTCCCACTTACTACTTCAATGTTTTTGAAGAATAAATAAAATGTTTTCTGCTCTCATCACATCCATTTAAGTTCGCTTTCTTCAGTAAATTACATAAATAGTAAATCAGTTCATACATAGACTTATAGTCAAAAATATAATCGCATAATCGGTGAAAATTTTCGATCTTTTTTTGTTGATGGCATTGATCTCCGGAAGAACCAAGTTTCTGTCATTTATTGACTAAAGAATTTTAAACCACATTGAGGCCATCAACATGCACACAAAAGTACTCATAAGTTCCCTACTTTTTTAAAGAAAAAACGGAGAAACTTCAAATTTAATGTGGAATGTTTATTAACGTTCGAAAGAATATTCTTTGGAATTTATTTTTTGAAGATTATCTTTTTCAAATGTTGCCCGCAGCTACGTCTCAGATGGTCCATGCGTTGAGTCCAATTTTCGATGACTTGTTCGAGCTTTTGGACTGGTAACTGGCGAATGACACGCGTGATAATTTGCTGCAAGGCCTAAAACGAAGCGGGATTGGCTGCATAGATCTTAAACTTTACATATCCCCACAGGAAAAAGTCTAATGGTGTGATATCACACGATCTTGGTGTCCAAATTTTGCCGAGATCACGAGCTTCAATCTCAGGCATCAAAAAGTCGATTATTATGGTGCGATAACGGACGCCATTGACGGTTACCTTCTCACCGGCATAATTTTTGAAGAAATGTGTTCGATGATTCCGCTAAATCATTGTTTCTTCTAGATGAAGTGCCGGCTCTTCATGTTGCTCTTCGTCCCAAATGCGGCAATTCTGCTTAGCAAAAATAGGCTTCATCGCTGAACAAAATTTGGCTCCAAATTTTCGGATTTTCCTGGAACTTTTCCAGAGCCCATAGAGCGGTGCGAAGTTCATTGGGAAGGCCGAGCAGCTTCAGTTCTTGCACAGGCTATATTTTGTACGCTTTCAATTTAAAATCTCGACGAAAAATGGGCCAAGTCGTTAAATTCGTCAGTTCGAGTAGCTGCGAACTGTGCCGAATCACTCTTCATTGAACGACACCAAAAGAAGTTATTGCTCGAGAACGACGTGTGGGTAGCGCAGGCGAAAGAACTGCATTTGTATTTTTACCTATTTACCAAAAATAGAACTTACAAACTTTCAGCTACCGACAAATATTTGACGGGACTTATCTATGTATGTATGTATGTACAAATGTAGATATACATAAATGTATGTAAGAAATCTTTTCGCAGCGATTTGTATTCTTACAAAGTTTGATTTTTGTTTGAATTTTATCAAATATGTACGATTTTGGTAGTTTTAACGGAAGTCCAAGTATTGGCTAACCAACTGTTGCCAAATGTAAAGTACGATTAAGTAAACAGAGAGCAGCCTTTCAATAAAAGATTGTAATATGTATTTATGTTCACAGGTACGCGGATACACGTGGAGGTGCTTACATTCTTATGTATACATACATATGTATGTATGTACATAGTACAAACATATGTATATAAATACGTATGATATGTATATGCATGAAGACCACGCTGGTGGCGCCTGTGTGTGGTATGCTTGCGAAAGAGCGCAAGCGCACCTTACGAAGAAACAACAATTTATACATAAATATGTACATGACCATGCATCCATTCGTACGCCTGCATGTATGTATGTATGTATATAGCATAATTGTGTTCCAACTACTGCGGCAGCGGCAGCGGCAGACATAAACAAAACGAAGACGCAAACTTGACTGGTTGATTTGGCGCCAGTTCAACTTTATCGCTCTCTTAATGAAATTTCTTTTCTTCTTTAATATTTGCGTTAGCGTTCGTGTGCATTTGTTTCTTTAGTGGCCTTTTAGACGGTAGCCCTTTAGTGAATTGGTTGAATGTTCTTTTCGATTTTTGTAAGCCTACATGCATATTAATACGTGTACGTATGTATGTATGTAGTATTGTTTGGAGCTATCGATACGAATTTGGGGCTGCAACCGTAAAAATGCTGTTGGCGCTAACGAGCCATTTGACAGGTTGATTCATAGGGTTTGTGGTTGTGAGTGCCAAAGAGCTCTACTATGTGTGCCTGCATGGAATTCAAGTTAGATGGCGAGACAAAATGCTGGAAGCTGCTACGGCGTCAATGCCATTCATTCATCCAGACATTATTATTGTACTTTGCTTACCTTTATTTTCGTTGTTATTATTGCCTATGCATATACATATGTATGTACATATGTATGTACATTTGTATAATTTGTAATAACAATATGCTATGTTGCAAAGGTGAGAATATGTTTGCTATGAACGATGAGCAGAATTACCAATTCAAATAGCACCTGAAAACCAATGTGAGTTCATTAACAAAACATTTTATTTTTGTTGCATGGCGAGAAATTCCACAAACAACGCCTTATGTACACTTTTAGTTGTCATGTCTAAATATACTTACGTATTACTTATGAAATAGGTTAACACATATGTATGTGTATGTATGTATGTAAGTATGAATGTTGGTACATATTAAAGCCTTGCTATGAGCGATTAGCAATGACGACAAGCGGGAATATATAAATATAGTACATATGTACATATGTACATACACATATACATATATAATTGTATCTAAGTACATGTAGTTCGGAAAAGTTTGCTCTGCCGGCACTGTGCACCTCGACACTTGCGATGCATTGAATCTAAAGCGTTTTAACACTCATCAACTTTTCATGGCATTTCACAGCTTAACGCGCTCGCATAATGGACTCATAGACGGTGATCATTTGTTGTGCTAACAATATTCTCAATGTTTTCATGGAATTTCATCTCAATTGAATTGAATTAATTCACGCCTCACGAGCGTTGTTTGCTAGTAGTTGCCGACATCGTCTATCGCTAAATATACATATATACATACATACGTACACGCAAGTGTCGTATGTAAGAGAGAATATTACTAGGCTGTACTACTATACCAGAAAAAGCTCTGTACAAAAGCAAAAAAATAAAAAATAAAAAAATAATACAAAAAATAGAAAAAAATAATATAGATACTCGTACATATATGTATGTATATGCTATAGTATTCCGAACTGAATAATTTTTTCGGATATTGCACCGTTGACTTGGACAATACCCATGCCAATTTTGTTGTAGATACCTCGTTACGTTGATGAAAAATTTTTCTGCACAAGCGCTTGATTCCGATCGCTCATTTTGGATGACAGCTACATACATATATGCTGTAGTTATCCGATATCGGCGGACTCCGACAAATAAGCAGGTTCTTGGGGAGAAAAGAGCGCGTGCAAAATTTCAGATCAATATCTCAAAAACTGAAGGACTAGTTCACGTAATATATGTATATATAGGCAGACGGACAGATGGGCATGGCTAAATCGATTCTGCTTCTGATGTTGCTAATTTATATAATTATACAATTAATTTATGGACTTGTAGACATGTATTTAAATGTTTCATAGGTTCAAGTTCCAGCATCTCTCCTAAGGATTCCACTTTTGATTTTGCCAATTATCACAGGAAAATGAAATAACGGGTGATTCAAGTAGAGATACTTTTTTCAATAGCCGTTTTTTGACAGATCACGCGTAAGTCGCGTCAAGCTGTCATATTATTTTTGTTCAGCAATTAATTGTGGAAAGACTTACGCCTGAACATCATTTACAAATCGTTCAATTTTATTACGAAAATTAATGCTCTGTAAAGAATACGTTTTGTGCGCTTCGCACAACTTATGGTCAACGGCATACTGAGCGTACTATTTCCAACACTATCATCCATTCGTTCTATAAGTTCTTGAAAAGTTCTAAGAAGATCCGACGTTTTTGAGTGAAATTTTGTTCAGTGATGAGGTCATATTTCAGCTAAATCAGTATGTAAACAAGCAAAATTTCCACATTTAGGACGAAGATAATCTTGAAGAGATTCAAGAGCAGCCATTTCTTCCAGAAAACGGTTTAGTATGATTTGTGGGCCGGTGGAATCATCGGTCCATATTTCTTCAAAAATTATGACTATTTGATGCCTGAAATTGAAGCTCGTGACATCGGTGACATTTGGTTTCAACAATCAATGGATTTATTGAAAAAACACTTCGGTGAGCAGATAAATGTAAGTTCGTGTGATATCATACCGTTAGACTTTTTCCTGTGGGGATATGCAAAGTCTAAAGTTTATGCGGACAAAAATATTACGCTTGTCATTCGCCAGTCACCAGTCGAAATGTTCGAACAACGAATAAATGGAAATCTTCAAAAAATATGTAAATATCAGAGAATATTCTTTCGAATGACAACAAACATTCCCCATTAAATTTGAGGTTTGTTTAAAAAAATATGGATTACCCTTTATAAAAAAAATATCATAAAGAAAAATATAGCTATTTATGTATGTATGTATATGTGTGAATACCTCCATATATTTCTAATATAAATATTTGAAATCACGAATAGTTGGCGATAACAATATTATTACTTACTTTAAATTTGATTTTAGCTATACAAGTATGGTTGAAATATGTGTGCGAATACATATGTATATATGTTTATATGTACATATGTAGATACGTATAGTACAAATTTCGATCACATTTTGCTGGGTTAATTAATGCAAAAGCCTCACGTATTAAATGTGTGCACTTTTTGGGACCTCAAAAATTCGAAATTCATAAAATTAGTATTGACAAAAAATCAAAAAGTCGACTGGGATGTCAGACCACCACCATGTCAATGCAGAGGCGTACCAGAGAAGCTATGCGAAAGGGATTGTTTGTTTTACACGTAATATAAAGTGGTTTCATTTGCTTAAAATATTTACCCACTGGACTCGTAAATCAAATTAGAGCCAAAAATATTTGGGTAATGGGAATGAAAAGGACATACATACATTTTTATGCAAGGTAGTTTGCACGGAATAATAGAACATTTTAAATTCTAATTACATTGGCATCCAAACTTTAACCCTTCAAGAAAATTGTGCCCTACGCTTCCTCTTTTGGTACGACTTTGTATTACTTTTGTACCATACTATTGTCCTATGTACCTGTGCAGTCAGTCCTGCGGCTACATTTATATGCCGAACAGTCCGACGAGAGTAACTCTTGCCAATACGATTAAAAATGCACATTATTAATTAGCTGTTATAATTGCATTTAAAGAGCCATTAATATTTATAGAATTCATAATAAATAATGAGGAGGTGAATTCGGTTTAGTATTCTTGCACAGCGATGACAGTAAAAAAGCGAAAAGCACAAGACGGAAAATTGAATGCCCATGCCAACACATCATTATGGATATTTTGGTCTGTTTAAATGTTGGCTGTGTTCTTTTGTGTGGCATACACAAAAATGTTCTGGTTTGACAAATTTCTTTTTAACAAAGATCGTATGCATGCATGTACAAACATACATTCATATGTACAAGTATATATACATACATTGGCGCCCTCGCGGTACTGAACCGAAGATAGTTATTTGAATTTTATACTCGTGCAACCTGTGGAAGAGATTACAACAGTTTGTTCATTTAGTGCCTAAAAAAATATTAAAATCATAAATCAGAAAATCATGTTAAGTATATCCGAAATATTCAGATTGTTGAGATTTCTTAGCCTCGAGATCAAAAGTTCAGCACCTTTTTTTACTGCGGGAGATAGGCGAGATATGTACACATCCATACATACCTATAAACGAGACATAGATTTTCATCCATACCATGAGAAATTCTCAACAGTCTTAAGGGGGTATTCTAGTCTAGAAATTTAAAAAAATAGAAATTTTTTTATATTTTCAAAGTTTAATTATTCAAGAATTATTTTCGGATATACATATATGCATTTTTCTGACCCGGCATCCAAACTGGTCCGGCCGGAACGCGAAACTTTAAACGCGTTTTTCTCAAAACTGACTTTTTCGGAACGATACCCACGATTTCTCAGGTTCTACTGGACCGATTTACTTGAAATTTTTATAGAGTCTTCTTTATAGGCTTGTCTATGGTTGGAACTTGCTCCATCTCAAAATTTTTATTTTTATTATTTTTAAAAAATTCTAAATAGTCAGAAAAAGTGATCAAAAAAAATTTTTTTTCAGGCAGTCGCCATTTTGTGAAAAAAATGTTTCCCACTTTTCCGTAGTTCCGACCATTGGGACATTATTCTAGATAAATAATCTTTTTTTTGTGGTTTCAGACAACTAGGAGGGTTGAAATCATGGACATGGTCACGTGGAAATTTTTAGAGACCCCCACTTCGTCAGCTCATAATTTTTGAAATTTTTTACTTTTTTTAGTTTTTAATTTTTTTCTGTACTTAAAAAAAAAAATTAATAAATAACTAATAAAAAATGGATAGTAAAAATATGAATTTGCTTTTTTTACGACACTTTAAAAATTACCTGAAATTCATGCTTCTGGACTTGAATACCCCCTTAAGCTTTTCATAAAGTCCAAATAGGTGTTATACTGATTCGCGTCGTACCCCTTTCATTAAATATGTAATATTAGTTTGACGTTCAAACTTACATTTATGGTATTTATGACAATTCAGTAATTCATTCCTTACTTCTGTAGGTACTGTAAAACCCGCTAAAATGCCTCACGGAAAATTCCAGCTTTTTGAGGTTATTAGGCTGGTTTGGTACTTAAAGAGCCGCTTAAGTCCCTCGATGCAAGTACTAAGCACCAAAATGTTGGTTATTTAAGCGGGTACGGTACTTAAGCGGAAGACACTTAAAAGGGTTCTACTGTATAAGCTTTTGTTCTTTTAGTTCTTTTATTTTTCAGATTGTCCCATGGAGCTTGAATGACGCTCTCCTTCAACCAATGATTGTATTATTGTCGTCACCGCATAGCAAAGAAATATAATTGCAGTTAATTGCCGATGAATATACGGAATTTTCAAACTAATTAACTTATATTAAATGCCAGGAAGGATTTCATCTCATAAGTATGCGCTTGGCCACTGACTGAAAGCTATTTCAGGCCTTTCTCCAACATAAGCAGACACATACTCATGTGCAGGTATTTACATATGTAGAAGAGAGTGCTGTTTTGACAGAGTCAAACAAAAGAGGTAGCATATTTATCAAGTAGAAGCATTCTCTATAAAGTTATAACAGGTTTGCCAATAATTAGAGAACGGCTGATGATATTTTTTTTTTTTATTTGGGATACTTTGGACCGTCGCCGATACTCCTCTTGTGGATTCTAGGCCGTTTAGAGACTTCATGTTAATGTTCTCCCACTATTCCGTGCTCAAGAAAATACGACAAACAGAAAACCGTGTTTTTACAGGGTGCCGCTATCCCACTATATCCCTATTGAATCCCTGCTGATAATTTTTTGTGTTAGCTTATGTAAGCTATTCATTGTCCAGTGGCATGGTAAGGCAAGGGCGAAGTGGCTTAATAATAATTTTACTACTCTGAAAATATATAAAGTAACAGAAATATATTCCAGAAATTTACCGTTTTATGTCGGAAACAAAAGACTGCCTCCATTTTTGAATATAATAAATTACAAATTGATGTATTTAGTTATTGATTTATCGGGATTTTAGTTGGAAGCCAAGATAAGCTGCCAACGGAGCAACCTGTTGCCATTTTTTATATTCTTCTTTACTGGCGTAGACATCGCTTACGCGATTATAGCCGCGTTAACAACAGTGCGCCAATCGTTTCTTCACTTGGTTCTTCCAACGGAGTGGAGGTCTTCCTCTGCTTCCACCGGCGGGTACTGCGTCGAAAACTTTCAGGAGTGTTTTCGTCCATTCAGACAACATGACCTAGCCAGCTTAGTCGCTATCTTTTAATTCGCTGAATTATGTCAATCTCGTCGTATATCTCATACAGCTCATCGTTCCATCGAATGCGATATTCGCCATGGCCAAAGCGCAAAAGACCATAAATCCTTCGCAGAACCTTTCTCTCGAAAACTCGCAACGTCGACTTATCAGTTGTTGCCATCGTCCATGATGATCAAAATGGATAGACACCAATATTTTAAATTTGGAAGAGGCTACAATGGTCTGGAAGCCTGAACCTAAAATTAAGAGCGTTCCCGACAGGATGCTTCTTCAGTACTAGCCGTCCTCGTACGTATTTTGTAATAAAATCAAAATTTCGAGTCCGCAGAGAGAAAATCGAGGAAGAGCAGAAATGTAAGTAATGTCATAAGGCCCAGGGGGCTTGAACCTGTCTCATCCGTTTCACGGCCACTATATCAGTGAGACATCAGTTCAATCACGTTCTAGATGGAGCAGTAGAATTGCGCCTTTGCGTATTGGAGTTACATCTGCGATTCTCCCTTTGGAACGCGCTAGTTCAGCGTCGTGCTCTTTATGGCCCACTCTTCCTCAAACAACCAACTGAAAACGAATTTATTGATTAACGATCTGCTTCCACACTAGCCTTGTTCGTTTTATTATAATATTTCATTCCATTTTAATTCAAAGAAAATACAAATAGTGATCATATTTAATGTTAGCTTCCACTCGAACTCAACCATTTCGGTGTGTTGTTTAACTGTTTTAATTATCAAATTTTCTGTTTTGATTAACCAAGAAAGCAAAATGCGTTTGGCCTGATATGTACGTACATATCTCTGTGAGATACTCACCTTGACAGCGCAACAATCAGTCACAATTCTCAATGGATCCATGAAAAATGATATTACTCACGTCAACTGTTAACATGGAACTTCAGGCTTCCGAAAATCTTCTCGCCAACAGGTAATACTCCTAAATTTGCTGCATCCCGCACTTACATACATATGTAAATAAAAACCTACTTCACTTCAGCACCCAAAAATCATCGATCATTTTGGCCATAAGACATAGGCATTTAATAAATACACACAGATCATCGTGCAGCAGCTAAGCAATGCGTCGCCAGTTTTACTTCTTCAACCGCACCATTACCGGCCGAAATGTCAGTGTGAAGCTCATCATAAACTTCGTCAACCGCTCATTTTGGTTTATGACGGTTTCATTATACTAAATGAGCTGCTTCGCACGCCGTTCCACTAACTACACGGACAGACATGCATCTGATGCTGTAGCCATTCGTTTGCCTCTAGATCTTTATCAATAAATTTGGTCGGAGGCGCCTGAAATTTAACTTATCACTGTAAATCTGTAAGCCTAAATACAAGCTGCTATTTGTGTGACTACATACGTACATATGTATGTACATATGTATGTACACAAATTAAAACAGCACAGCAGCTACCCTTTAGAGAAAATACTTGGAAATTAGTTAGAATTTCTGAGTTGTGTGAGCTATGTAAATGAAAGAAACATTGAATTTCCTCTGACATTTTGTAGATATTTTTAAAGACCTTAATCGAATATACATAGCTATTTTAAGGTTTTAGTTGGACCATACTTAACAAAAAGTAACTCAGCTTTATATTTTATGCCAATAGGGTAATTCCTGGTGGATGCATACTATACATATCAGCATTTATATTATCTTGTCCGAAACTGTATTTTTTACATACAGGGTTTGTCCGGAAAGTAAAACGGCTGAGTCGATTTAAAAAAATTTATTGAACCAATTGTTACAACTCTTTAAAAACTTTCAAAATAGGCTCCTTCTGCGTCGATGCAGCGCTGCCAGCTCGGTTTCCTGGCATTGAAGGCGTCACGCAAGGCATTCTCCGGAATAGCTTTGGCAGCCGAGGTGCATGCTGATGGGATCCCCTCTGTCGTCTCAAAATGCTTGTCTTTCATCGGCCTTTTCGGTCTTCATCTGGGAAAAACGGTGTAATCCAGGGCGTTATCTTGGTGCAATCCAATCGGCTGCGATGTCTTGTCGGACCCGACTGACCCTTCGTTTGAGTCTCTTGAGGACTTCTACGTAAAACTTGGCGTTCACGGTTTGTCCAGGAAGGAACAAATTCATGGTGGACGATGCCTTTGATGTCAAAAAAGACAATGAGCATCGTTTTCATTTTGGATTTGCTCATTCTTCCCTTTTTTGGGCGAGGAGACGCTGGTGTGTGCCACTCGGAAGATTGCCTCTTTGTCTCGGGATCATACTCAAAGATTCATGACGTCATCATCATCAAACGTCTCTGTCGCAGATTGAGCGAGTTTCACATAGAATTTAATCGCGCACCTCTGCTCTAACGAACACACACACTCACAGAAACACGTCGGGCGAAAATGTTTGTCCTGACTCTCTCTCGGAGACAACTGACCAGCCGCTCGTTCGTTAGCTAGGAACGCACTCTACCGAACCCAGTCGTGGCCGAAGAAAATCAGTCCTATTACCTTCCAGACAAACCCTGTATGTATGTTAGAGCGTACTGAATTAGTCACTCCATTTCAAATACTTTGAAACCAAGTAGGACATACTGTTTGTAAATAGTGAAGTATCGGTTTCGATTTCGGCAAAATTACATATAATATTAACTACATAGTTTGAATGGGTGGGTTAAACTGGAAGATAACCCTTTCAAAACTTTTAAAAGCGCAACAAATCAAAAACTAATTACACCAGAGACATTAAATTTTACGTCCGAGATGGTATGGGGATGGGATGGGTATGGTATCTATAGTAGACTTTTGACCGAACTTCCTGAGCGCCTATATACTTAATACAAAGATTTTAGAACTTCCAGGTGACTTTATGCTGAATATATCGGCCAATATTTGAGCTATCTCAATGAAAATTACAGAACATGTTTTACTCATAACAGTATATCTTTGTGCCTAGAAGAGATAAACTTGGGCGACAATTTGATGAAGCTACTATATAACCAGCCGCACAGCGAGCAATATAAAGCAATAGGGCATGGATTGGTAGCAGAACAGAACGCATTTTATGAAAGTAAGTAAATTGTGAATTTATTTTTGCCACAAATATTTTTCATAAAATTAATGACTAATTTAAAGCTCTAAAATTTCTTTTAAGTTCAATATAGCCAGCGGATTGTATGTGGTTTTACATTTTAGAAGTCGATCTCTTATTATTTAATTATTTAGACTTCAAAAAAATTGGTTGTTAAAAATTTATAACCATAAAAAAACAATGCGGAACCGGTCAAATGTGCGAAATTTAAATTCTTCTTATTAACCACTTTTTTGGGTTTCGTATAAAAGTTTTTATGTTAATACTTAATTTAACTACTGGTTCAATAAACCGGAAGTCGTGAGCTGCTTGAGTCATACGTAAAATAATCGTTTCTGGCCACTCCCAAGTGAATGGCGCTCAGAGAACTTTCCTCACTTGCGTGAACTTTTACACATGATTCCATCCTCCATTTATTATCATTTGCATGGGTTCTTTTGTCTTTACGAGTATTCCTTATTGTTTAGATTTAACACGAGTTTAAATGCTTATTGTAAATTAGTGTATTTACTTCTAAGAGACTTTCAGTTAATTTCTTTAGCAAATATATTATGCTGTAAATGTGATTTCGAAGTAAACTTCAGAGACTTTTTAATTACTTGATTTTAGAAGGAGTAATTCATATTAACTGCAAAAATTCGCTATTAGTTACCCAAACCCGTCGTATTAGTACTAAAGAATGTATAAATGCCATTTATACTCACATTTTAATTTCAGGCTTGAGCTCAATTTCAATGGTCTGTAAAACCTCAATTCCCAGTGTTTTGGTTAAAAACTTGATTTGACGAACGATCGGGTGTACGTGGCACGACATGTGCTCTTTGGCGCCACTATTCCAAATGTGACGTTCAGATTTCCACCCAAAAATGCTCAACGTAATAAATTCGCCCCTCAATAAATCGGAGTCGAGTCGTTGAGCGTCCGAGCTGAGGCTGGTGTAAGAATTGTGACGCTTCGTCTCGGCGTTTCAGCTCAATTGTCCAAGAAGGGGGTGGACGTAATCTACGAAAACCAAAAAATTTATAGGAATTATGTCGCCGTCTGGAGCGTTAGGTGCTGAACACAACAATTCGCATACACACATACATACCTCTGTGGATATATTGGTATCTCAACAAAAAAAATTGCATCATAAAATGGGAACAAGCAAACAGTGGCCGTTGATGATCCTTAAACCGAAGAAAAAAGAACGCACGACAAGTGCCTTATGTCCTCGTTTGACCCTTTAGTATGTTTTTTCCTTTGTGTAGCATACTGCGGTAATGTCGTTAAGTGTGAATTTTGGGAAGGCGGTGTCTTTTAATATTTACTTAGCCCATGACATCAATTGTGTTCTACCTGTTACAGATATTCTCATATAAGTACGTCGATATGTAGATACTTATGAAAGTGTGCATATTCATACGAGAGGCTTGTGTGTACAAGAGCAAGTGTGTCGCCACTAGTAATAAAATTAAGAGAATAAAATCAGGCTGGTCACAAACATCCGCCGATACAAGTGCAAAGGCTTACTCACACATATACCATGTGTCGTCAAGTGGCATGGACGTTAACCATGGATCTGCCCACAGTCGGTTCGCTATTGTTTATCGTTGTCGAAGCAGCCGATATGTTGTGCAGCGGTGGCGCCACAGTCATGTGCGCAGCATTATTGCGCAGTCAGAACGAACCCGCAGGACTCGTAAAGTACTTCAATCGATGTACATACATGGTCGACTTATGGCTTGTTTGTCTCTTATCTCTTGTTGCGGATCTCCCTTTTATGTGGTAAAGACACTATTGTCGCCTGAGGTCCTATGCACAGTAGCTGTGACATGTGTTTCTTTACGATAAGAATGTACCTACACTAATGCCAAGTAATTTGTTAAGCAGCTTCCGTTTGATCACACGAACTCTTCTGCAGGAACTTTTTAGCGCTGAACATCGTTAATATGAGCAATAAAGCTCGTTTTAGTTACTTAGGCCATTGTGATACTAAGTGACCGTAGCAGAAAGCGCCACATTAAAATTTTATAATTTTATAATACTGACTAGGAACTAATACGCTTCGCTGCGAAAAACTTTTTTTTTGGTAAAACGCAATTTTCCTGTAATAATTCGACTCGATCCTCATCTATCAAAACACTATTTTCGCAGACTTAAATTGCTTATAATATCTACATATATACAAATTTAGTTAACCTAACTCTTTTTTTCAATTCCAATTCCTCTATGTTTTTTCCATTGAAATTTACAAACGTTTGGAGGAAATTCCTGCTTTTAATCCTTTTTATTTGATGAGATATCTTCACCAAATTTGGCACGAGTTCTTATCAAAGACAATGATTTCATTTCAGGAAAAAGAACACGGAACTTCACTAGTTCTCCAGCAGGTTCTTGGTGAGAAAAGGAGTGGTGAAAATTTTCAGATCGATATCTCAAATTTGTGCGTTATATACAGACTGCACGAAATTTAAATTAAGTTAAAAAGGATTATTCGGAAAAAGAATAAATGACATACAATTAGGTCTTTTGCCTCCCCTTAAAGTTAAGATTTATGAAGCAGTTTGGAAAAGCTTTAAATATGAAAGGTGCCTGCTTTAATGAACAATAGCAATATAAGCGTTATGTTTCATTTTCTGGTTTTCCACATTGACCGAAAATCTTGAATCATCACTACCATTCATCCCTACATAGAAGAGATGGAGAAGCGTTTCCAAGGAAGGTGGGATATTAGCAAGATGGCTGATTACTGCTGGACCGTGAAGATTGATTAAACATACAAATGTCGTATTATATGTATGTAGGTATAGCGACTCAATATGGGCTCGAAGAGTATTCGACTTAAAGACAAAAAACACTAATTTCGTCAGAAGCGAAGCCATATTTCGAATATTCTTTGCCAATTGTGAAGTTTTCCATACAAGGATATGTATTTGATCGTCCAGTTAGTATGATAGCTTTATGCTATAAAAGGTAAGATCCAAAGAAAACAGGACTTTTTGAATCTAGCGCCCCCTGGTGGCGCCATCTATATGTCGACTAGTGCATTAGAATCTGCTATCTTTATCGATTGTCCAGTTATAATTTCATGATTGGAAGTGAAGTTATTGCGTTTTATGTGTCAGTATGTTTGTGTTATCGGTGCGAAAATGAGTTTCGAACAAAGAGCCAAGATTAAATTTATGGTTTTGATTGCCTATCCCGTAGCAGAGTGCACGAGTGGTTTCAACGTTTTCAAAGTGGTCGTAAGGACATAAATGACTATCAAATTCCATTTAAACTGTCCTTGAATTCATCAAAAATCAACCGAAATCATTATTGAAATTCATGGAAATGGAATTGAACATCTCCAAAACATCGTTTTATGGGCTTACGAAAGGTGTGTGCACGGCGGCCATACCGGCTAAGGAGCTAAAGCACTCGTTCGACATGCTTTTGGACCGTGCAAGAAGCTGTATTGAAGCAGAAGGAGATTATTTTGAATAAAATAAATTGATTTTGCCGAAAAAAAATATTTGTTCTGTTTTTTTTTTTAAGTTCTGTTTACTTTGGAACGCATCTTGTAGTACACCGATATCAGCGGTTCCGACAAACGAGCAGCTTCTTGTAGAGAAAAGCACATGTACAACGATTCATTCCGATATCTCAAAAACTGAGGGATTTGTTCTCATATATACACACAGACGGACCTACAGACGTGGCTAATTCGACTTAGTTCATCAGCTGTCACTTTTTGGTGTTACAAACTTCGTAGCAAGCTTAATATACTTTGTTCAGGGCATAATAATTGCACAACATAATTAAATCTTTGCGTCTTAAAATATAGAACTATAAATAGCAATAGCGTTCCTGAGGCCCAAGTAAATGAGTATAACTGCCATTTTAAACAGCTTGAACGGCTCATTTAAAAGGTATCTGCTTATTTACATATGTATGTATGTATGTATGTATTAACATAAGTGTACTAACACAAAGGTAAAAATCGAGTCAAGTCTTATGTCATATGTAAATAAAATGAAACTCCCCATTACGGAAAGTCCTCATAACCAGACAGCTCCAAAATTGAACAAATGTCTTGAACAGAAAGTTTTCATTAATATTTATTTTCATACAAAACCAATGAACAAAACATGAATATGTTCCAATGACTAGACACGGACACGAACACTATTTTGGTAA
>JBAWJQ010004817.1:0-41890 GCA_037783105.1 Bactrocera zonata
TTTTTGCCTGCCTATTAGCGGATTGACTAAGTATACGCTACTTAGTGTGCATGTTTTAAACCGTAGCTATGAAACGTAAAAAATATGCACTAGTATCGGTTATATTTTTTATCAGATGTGCTATTGATTCTAATAATTCTTCTTCTTAACTTTTACAGTTATTCTTTGAATTAATTATAATTTATTGATTTATTCATTATAATTTATTTTTATTGATACTAACAAGTCCTTATAAATGATTACTTTAGATGAAATTAAATGGACAACCTACCTAACCAATACAATTTAATTGATTATTTATCTAAATAAAATATTCTTCATGATTACAAATATTTTAATTAACTCAATTCTTTAATGTTATCCTCAAATATTCAAATCGGACCTGAAAATCAATAAATAATTTGACATCGGTACATTGCACAAGTTGAATGGTAATTGTATGTCTCATTATGTCAGTGATTGGCATATACAACTACGTACATACAAGTATATACGCCATAACCGCACCGTATCTGTCCCCATTTACACCACAAACTCGTGCACTGCCGTTAATAATTCTCCAAAGTTTTAAGCTAATTACACTTGGTGGTATTTTTAATTGCCAATCCGCAAAATTACAGGCAAACCACAGGGTTCACTCTAAACGAGATGGCTGGCATTAGTCAAGAAGGAAGGTTGACAAATAAAATGTATTGTACGTTCCCAATATGAAGTGCGAAAGTCATTAGCGAGTTTCTACGTGCGTGCAGCGCTCTTGGTCAAGTTGAATTAAGTAAAATTTGTACTTAAAATAAAGCAAGCAATCAACGCGGTTTATACTAGCAAATAGCATGAACTGTGTTTATAAAATTAATTGCTGGAAAATGTTAAAAATTGCCATCATAAATTATTTGATGGTTTCACTATAGGCCGCCCAACGCTTCATGCCTTTGTTGCTACTATTATAGAATCTATGGTGTTGGAGCAAATCCTACGAAAGAAGTGCTAAGAAAAAGAAAAATCTTCAATTTTTATCTGGTGGTGGCAAAACATCGACCCGGAATAAAATGACAAAGAATTGGGGTGGTGCCAACAAATGGCATCAAATAATGTGACTCCGCCAAAGCAATCCGAATTGAAGTTAACAAAAGACCATGCGAAGCAGTGGGGTGAAATGGAAAATAAAATTATTAAAACGAATAAAGACATTTTCTTTGATAAATATTATTTAATAATTAAATAAAACTATAGCTAATACAAATTTAACAACTGAATGATGGTATATACATAAATATATATATATTGTATATACGAGAGTACGAAACATAGAATGTACCATCTGCTCAAGCCAATTACTTTACTTCTAAGCAAGCCTGGGTATAACTAAATTTCTCTTTATGAATAGCAATTATTGAGAATTTGATTTATAAAATCCACTTTGTGAGTCTCTATTAGCTTTCTCTGGAAAAAAATGGAACAGCAACCATTTTACAAAAAGCTCAAACGAGCGAACCAGTTTACTTCACCTTTTCAATAAAGTGCTTACCAAAGGAGCTAAAAAATATTCCACGATTATCGATCCAAACGATTTCGTGCAATTTTCAAAAATTTCAAAAGTTATCCAAAGTTTTCAAAACAATTTTTAAAAAATTAATATTGCTGAATACGCCACAATAACACCATCTATGGAAAACCTAATTCTCATTTTGATTTCGAGAAAACACTGTGCCGCCTAGAAATTGGGCGACTTTTGACATAAAAGTTATAAAAGTAAAGTAGAAAAATATAGAAAAAAAGAGACTAGACACTAAAAGCTTCAACAGTAAGCAAATACTTGTACATAAATCCATAAGACAAGTAAACCAGATGCGCGGAGATAGCGGAATCTGCAAACAACACTAAACACCATTCGCGCTTAATGAAGGTAATTAAATGACCAAGCAACAAAATGAGGATGTATTGCCAAGCTAAGAATATACTCCATATATATGTCATTTCTGTGCTTAACTGCCAAAAGTGATTGCAGAAGGTACAAGACTTAATTTCAATTGCATTAAGGAAATGATGACAAGTAACTAAGTACAACAAATGAACTCAAAATTGAACGCAAATACAACAGGAGTGAAGCAAAGCCAACTGGTGTATGAAAACATACCATAAAAATTATGGGACTTCATCAACATTAATGCTGATTACATGCGATAAAATAATATTTACGTCAATTACTTACTTGCTACTCGATTAGGACACAGAAGGTTGAACGGAAACTTTGTTATTTAACCAAATTCAAATATCCGAAGGCAGTAAGAAAAGCTGGTACAACTATTGCAAAGTTTGTATCATTAATTGGAATTCAAAGTTTAGCTGGGGAGTATAGTTGGTCACATTGATTCAAGTACCACCGGTGGAGGTTATATGTTTCCTTTTTCCGTTCAGAAACTTTCCATTTTCATAATTCCTTTTGTACACCACAATTAGGTGAAAGTCAAAATTCTGTAAAATGTGTAATATTGTGTTTTCCAATAGAGATGATATGATTTCTAACTGCCGTTTCGGCAATTTTTAATATTTCATGAAGTGTAATTTTTGCCCTTTGGTCTCAGTAATGTTTAAAATTTCATCATAGAAAGAGACAACATTTACAACTTATACAATTTTAAGAAAATAATAATAAATAATCAAGATAATCATAAATCCCAACGGCAGTGAGATTTAATCTCGATGATGGATTAAGTGTAATCTCATCAGCTCAAATTTTTGGTCATAACATGGTATTACGAGGTCTGCAAAGACCCACTCAACTCAATTTCTGCCTGGAGAGAAGAGTTGTAAATAATTGATTAAATTTTTTTTTTTAATTTTTTGATTTTGATTTTTTGGTTAAATTAAAAATAGTTTCCAAATTTCTAATCACAATAACCGGATTGAAAAAAAAAATTTAATTTCAATAAAATAATACAAAATTAAGGCAGAATAAGTTCGGGAGCAACCGAACTTTTTATATTCTCGCAAGGACCAAAGCCAAGAAAATTATTTCATGTGTTAGAAAAAAATGTTTTGAAAGAATTTAATATTTATTTTTCAACGAAATCGTGAAAAGATTACAGTTATATTTGGTAACGTTATAATTTTTATTATATTATAGGTCGCAAACACTTTTACTCTCTTACTATACCTTGATTCATATCATATGAATCGGAAATTGCATTATTAAAGATAATGGGCTTAGATCCCCGTTAAACCGATTTAATTCATATTCACCGCTAAACCACAAAACATTTATGAAAACATAAAAATATCTCATATATTATAGAAGGACAAAATAATGAATATTAAAAGTGAATATTTTCCACTAAAAAAAATTGAAAAGTACGTGACACAACTTTTCAATTTTTTTAGCGTGAAGAACACTTAAAAAATTTCAATTATTTTACAAAAAATTATGTGAAATATTATTATTTAAACAAAATGACCATGAATAATATTTATAATATAGCACAAACATTTTTCTTTGACTTCACAAAATTTCATCGATTTATATCCAATAATTTATGAGAAAATAATTTTACAATTTTATAGTGCTCTAAATTTCAACCTTCAATAAATCTAACAAAAGAAACGAATTTTTACGAAATATTTATATCACGGAGTATGCGTCTAGTCCCCTTCCTAATGATTTGCTAATTTTCAAAATCGGCGATTTTTCAAAATTTTCATGGACCACTTGACGTGGTTTGACCCAATATTTAATTACCTCGATATAAGTTACCTGCTCTCTGAAATAAATCTCTGGTAAATCATTAGACGAACCATCTCATTAACTTATCACCATAATTTGAACAGAGTCTATATCAAGAAATTAATTATTTTATATATTTGTAAGTACATATTGCCATTTCGCTACTTTTTATTTTGATTGATTGGTTGAAATTGAAAGTACAAAATGCTTATCTGCAAATGAGACCTAATTATGCACTTTTGAACAACTCGTTGAGTTAATAGCATTCTTATATTTTTTCCAAGATATCAGCCTTAAAAGGACTAGAATTTTGAGAACCTTGAAAAATAGAGAAAGCTAGTCATTTGGTAATGTTTTAACGCTCTATCATCCACCAATAGTATGAAGTTGAAACCTTAGAAAAAAGTGTCATGCAATGATATTTAATTCCTTCTATCCTAAAAGTGGAATTTTTCCCTATCGCGCCAGAGGTGAACGACTAGTTCTTCTTTTCTCTATCTTCTCTATCTTGTATTTACATATATATGTTTTATTATATATCTAGATACGAAAATGTTTTTTAATGACTTTGCAACTAAAACAGTTTATCGATTAGGATTATTGTGGCTGAAGCTTCGTTAGGCGTGGCGGATGGCCTGGCTTTACAAAAAAAAGTTAATAGATAGGCTAGTAAGTAGTAAATTTCTTCAACAGCACAGTCGGTAGCTCTATCTATTTTTCTATGATAGGAAAAATATATTGATCTTCAGTTTTACAAATAGTCGTACATCTATTTCGTGTGATTAATTTATGCTACAAGTGTTACTAACAAGTTGTTTTTAAACAATTGTATTTTATGGTAGATAATTTGAAAATTAAATTATCTTTGTCACATTGTGTTTATTTGCTGGCGTCACAAACTAACCAAGCTATACAAACCTCTTGCAAACTTTATATCACCATTGGGTGTCCAGTCAGCTACTTCAAGCAAAAATGCAACTTGAAACTTTAACCAAGCTTCGAATATATTTCGAAGAGAAAGTGCGAAAGGGGCATCGAGCTACTTGCAATAAAATCAAGTTGTAGCAGACAATCTGGAAAATGACAAACGGTAAAGTTTCTGACTTTGACCAAGTAAGTGTTGAAGCCACAGAGCTGCATGCACACATACAAGTAAGTATTGAAGTACGCTTGTATGTATGTACACATGTAGTAAGTAGCGGAAGAAGCTTAGAAGTGAAAGGAAGCAACTCCGTTTCGTGCATCCTTCCCCACGAATATATGCATTTTCTCCAACAACTTCCTTCCTCTAATATTTAGTCCTTCTCCCTCTCTCTGCTGCACAAATTTTTGCTCTCCATGACTTATTTTGTAAGCTCCTTATAAACACTTTTAAGTACTACTGGAAAAATAACCACCCTTACCGCTTAATAAAGCTCCACTTACATAATAATTACACTGTGAGAAGAAAAGTTTTGCGACACGCAGGTGGCAACAAACGCTTAAATGGCGGAGGCGACTTTTGGCAACTAATTGCATGTGGAAAGTTAAGTTCGAACAAAAGCCTAAGTCTAAAGTTTTACACAATAGACTGCCAATGCAAGTACGTAGGTTGCTAATCAATAGCTTTCTGTCTCTATGGAGAACCCCCGATAACTTAAGCTTAATACAAAGAACAAGAAACTTACGTTAAAAGTGATTATGTTTTATACAAGAGAAGTAATGCTTTCATTTAAAGTGGGCACATTTGATTTTACAAGTATTTGTCAATTAAGTTTTAGTGTGTGAAAAGCAACAACATTTTCATGAATAAGCTTGACGACTTTTATTTCCCATTCTTTGTTTCTGATATTCGCTCATCAATGGTTGGAAACTCCAAAGAGTTCATTTTCTATATGAGATCAATACTATTATTGAAACTCTTGTTTATAGACCCAAGCAACAGTTTCCTATTCGCATATCAATCATCGAATTCAGACCAATACTGGTTTTCTAGAAGACGGATCCGTATGTTTATACTGACCTCCACTCTTTCACAAACAACCGGAACAAAGTTTTAATATACTCATTTAACATAAAATGTGCAGTTACAACAAATTAATTAAAATTCAGTATTCAAGCAAAAAATTGTATACCTAATTTCTTCTAGTGTCATTAAATATAACATATAAGTATGTAATATATTGACAATTTTTCCAAGCCAAATTGTTCTTACGAGTGGATTAAAGTTTCAAAAACTTTGCTTTTGTGACTTACAAAACTTTAAAATTTGAAAATGACACGAGCTTTTAACAATTAATCAATGAGCTCTTTCATTTTATTTAACCCTGTGGCATTTTAATTTAATCACTGTAGCAATGACCGAAATGCAGCACTACTAAACTCATTTTTTTTTTGTTCTCAACTTCACCTTCACCGCGGCTACCTACTTCAAATTGTTAAGTGTAGCCTTGAACTCAACCCTTGTTTGCAGTTCCCTTAGAATTCAACAGAAAGACAAACTCAAGAGCAAAAAGGGGTAATTTTTACTTACTGACGGCTTTGTAGAAATATTTTAAATTAGAAATTAACAAGATAATTCAAGTGCTATTTAATTCAGAGAAAAACTATTTTTATTCCTAATTATAAAGGCATGTTATTGGTCAGTTTGTATGGCAGCTATATGCTAAAGCAATTCGATTTGAATAGTTTCTTCAGAAATATCTCCATTGCCTTGCACAATGATTTATGCCGAGTTTTTTTAAGAAATCTCGCCCAAAGAAAACTTATTTCCATTAATGGGTTTGGTTTCTATCGTACAGTTTGTACGACAGCTATATGCTATAGTGGTTCGACATCGGCGTTTCCGATAAATGATCAGCTTCTTGGATAGAAAATGATATGTGCAAAGTGTCTTCGTGGACAATCCCGCTTTGATTCAGGCCATGGAGTAAAACGTCACGCGTGTCATTCGCCAGTTACCAGTCGAAATGCTTGAACGAGTCATCAAAAACTAGATTCAATGGGTGGACCATCTGAGAAATTGACAGAACGTAGGGAACATAGAAATGGGGTGATCTATTTATAATATATTGGATTTAAAAAAATTTATTGAACCAATCGTTACAATTCTTTAAAAACTTTCAAAATAGGCTCCTTCTTCGCCGATGCAGTGCTACCAGCGCAATTTCCAACCGTTGAAGACGTCACGGAATGCATTCTCTGGAATAGCCATGGGAGCCGAGGTGCATGATGCTTGGATCCCCTCTATCGTTTCAAAATGCTTGCCTTTCATCGTCCGTTTTTGGCAAGGAAACTCGACTCGACAGGGGACTCGTCACCTGTGGTTACGTTATTCAAAAATTGGGGCTCACTTTCACACATTTTCAAATTTTCTTGGCACACTTCCACTCGCCGCAAATTTTGGTCGTCAGTGAGCACTTTTGGGACCATCTTCGCTCACACCTTGCGCACGCTTCGAATCACAGTCGCGGCGGAAGAAAATCAGTCGCATAACTGTCCTCACGAACCTTGTATGTCGAAAATTACACACAGGATGTTTTAAGAAACTTAAGGGGGTATTTTAGTATAGAAGCATGAATTTCACGTAATTTTTAAAGTGTCGTAAAAAAAAGGCAATTAATATTTTTACCATCCATTGTTTTATTAGTTATTTGTTTATTTTAGAAGAGTACAAAAAAAAAAAATTAAAAACTAAAAAAAGTAAAAAATTTCAAAATTTATGAACTGACGAAGTGGGGGGTCTCTAAAAATTTCCACGTGACCATGCCCATGATTTCAACCCTCCTAGTTATCTGAAACCAAGAAAAACAAGATTATTAATCTAGAATAATGTCGCAATGGCCGGAACTACGGAAAAGTGGGAAAAACATTTTTCACAAAATGGCGACTGCCTGAAAAAAAATTGTTTTTATCACTTTTTCCAACTATTTCGAATTTTTCAAAAATAATAAAAATAAAAATTTTGGGATGGGGCTAGTTCCAACCATAGACAAGCCTATAAAGAAGACTCTATAAAAATTGCAAGTAAATCGGTCCAGTAAAATCTGAGAAATCGTCAGCATCGTTTCGAAAAAGTCAGTTTTGTGAAAAACGCGTTTAAAGTTTCACGTTCCGGCCGAACCAGATTGGATGCCGGGTCAGAAAAATGCCTATATCTCCGAAAATAATTTGAATTTTGAAAAATCCTCTTGTACACATATTGTTAAATAGTTAAACTTTGAAAATAAAACAAAAAAAATTTCGATTTTTTTAAATTTCTAGACTAGAATACCCCCTTAAAGAATTTCTTAAACAAAATGTTCTTTCCAAAACTGAGTAACTTATGTGTCCGAGTATTTTACTCTGCCACAAAATCTAACTCAGTTTACATACGAGTAGTTATATCCATTTAACTACATGGATTTATTATACTTATGAATGATTTGCTCCTCTCTCTTTTGACTGCGGAATCCACAAATCGGTTGCAGTTTATAATATTTATATGCAATAATAGTTCATCAAAAAATATAGAAACGTACATTTCCAAATCACTTAAATCTTTTAAACCAATTCACAAAAGCACTTACCCCAGCAGCACACACAAACTTTTGAATTGTTGAGCAAACTGCACTCACTGAACATGTTCCACTGCTTTTTGTTTCTTGCAGTACTTTCACTCCTGTTCGTGCTATATAACCGCAAACGCAAGACAACGAAGAAGAAACGTGCCGGCCCGGAAAAGGACGTACGTGAGACTGTTATCAGCTATGACGATGAAGGTGGCGGCGAAGACGACATGACAGCATTCGACATAACACCACTGCAAATACCCATTGGCGCCGGCGGTAATATGCCACCAGATATTGCCACCTGCAAGATGCCAATAATATGTGAGTAGAGATTGTGGCAGGAAATTCAATACACTGTATCATTGTAGTTATGAGTAAATGTGCTTGCAACCACGCCACAGATGCAGTTAAAATAAGAGCACGTAAAATATTATCGGATTACGCAATGATAGAATAAGTCAATCTTGTATATAGGTATTTTTGTTGATGTATCCGAAAATATGTGCCATTACACAACTCAATTTTGAATCCATACTAATACATTACCCGCTACTGTCTGTAATTAACAGATCCCGTTATGACACTTTTGCCCGGCCAAGAAGTGAATGTCGGTTTCCTGATGGAGGAGCGCAAGAAACGCTTCGACAAGGACCCGAATGCGCCACCGTTCGACGACCTACGCAACTTCACCTTCGAGGGCAGCGGTAGCATAGCCGAGTCGCTGAGCTCCTTGGCCTCAGGTGCGTACCGGCACACTCCGACGACCGTCGCCACCACTTCATTCATGCACTGTAATTTTTGCTAATGTTGTTATTGCAATTAAAAGCAATAAAACAACAAATCTATATTTTTTATCGTGTCCCTACTTACTCATATTTCCTTGCAGGCACCGACGATGAGAATCAAGACTACAACTATTTGACGGGCTGGGGGCCGCGCTTCAATGCGCTCGCCGCAATGTATGTGCATCACGACCGCACGAAGCTGACGCGCGTAGTGGCGACAAACGAAGTGGCTATAACTTCAGCTGCAGCGGCTATAAAGGCGAGCACGACACCCAATATGCTGGCCGTATCGACGGGCATGGTTGTGGGTAGCAATTCGGGCATGTTGACAAAAACGACAGCCGCGGTAATTGAAGAAGAAGATGAAGATGAAGAGGATGAGGATGAGGAAGAGGGCAACGTGGCGTTATAAAATAAGGCAATGCAACAGACATCCGCAGATCGTGGGCGATGCGTACGTACAAGTCGCATCAACTAGCAGACACACAAGCCCACATTAAAAATTTCACTCGATTCAAAGGCAACTCAACAAAATATGTCTTTGCTACTAGATCTCTTCCACCAGATGCTTGTGGGCGCCTTCGTAGCTGCTTACAGTAATGTGCGAGTACTCGTATGTGCTCGTTCGTATGTGTTCGCTACGAACCGTATGGGGTAATTAAGGTCAAAGCAAAGGAAATGTATACAACTAGTGCGAGTGAAGTTTCGGCTTGTGCTCATTAGCTCCGCATAAAATCAAAGAAACAATCAAGCAAAGGAACTGAAAGAGAATGCCGTTAAAAAAAGATTTGCAAGGAATTTAAAATACATTTGAAAGGAAAAAGCTGCTGTTGGCAGACGAGAGTGCGCTTCACAGGCATTTAAGGCAGCATTTCCTTTGCTTGACTTGAAATAACACACCTTATGCGAAAGATGACAGAGGATACTAGTCGAAAACGATAAATCGGCGTTAATTATGTGCCGTCAAGAAGATATATACTCGTACGTATCCATGTGAGCAAAGGGAAATGTGAAAGTCGCCAACTCAATTGTAAAATAGTTTGTAAATATTTTGAATGAAAACCGAACTAATAATAATAATAATAATGTTAAACTAATATTAATAAAAAATGGTAAGCATTGATGTAATTTTAAATTCCAATAAATTACAAATACAATTAAGCGTGTGTAGGGGTGGTAGCATAGTGCGAACGACTACTAGTATAGTTAAATCAAATTTAACTTAATTTTATGCTAAGCCAGTAGTTATATGATACCTACATAAATAAAAATCAAATCAAACTGTTTAAAAAAATAATTTAGTTATAAAAAATTAAGAGAATAATAAAAATAATAGATAATAGATATTACACTATGCTGACATATAATAAAATAATTATAGTTAATATCTAAAAAAAAGTGAAAACGAAATATTTCTGCATTTATTAGAACAAGCATAAACATTAATTTATTAAAAACAAAGTGTAAAAGTAAAAAAATCGTATTAAATTTAATTATATATAATACAATATGTAACAGTGAAATCAAAATGGAATTAATGAACACTAAAATAAATTTAGTTATTGAATTGTTAGTTAGCAATAAGGATATTGATTTTTTAATAATAACGATAAAATGGTAATTCAAAAATATAAACAAACAAAAAAGAAACAAAAACAAGATTTGCATTTAATTTCGTTTAATGTCACATAGACGCATTTAGGCGCATTTAAGCGCAAAAACAGGTAAGCATTGCAAAGCAAACAACCACACAAAGCGCCAAAAGCACAAAAATACAAAAGCAAAAAAGATGTTAGCCAGAGCCATCACATCAGCACGTCATCAGAAATTAGTTCCAGTTGTTGCGCGCTATTTTGCGTGCAGCTTGCTGCCTCTTTTGGCTTAGCTTTATTTGCCTTCATGCCTATTGCCTTTTCTTGTGCTTAATGATCCTTTGAGGCGAGCACCGTAAGCGCCATCACAACACAGTTCCAACTAATCAGCCAATCGCCCAGTGCGCTGCCAGTCGAATGTCACATAAAATGTCACTCAAACGTGAAAAGGCACGAGGCAGTGTCGACTGGGTGAGAACGGAAACTGCCGGCGCGTAAAAAGGAAAGTTACGGCAAAGGCAACAGAAAACAGAACTACAAAATTAAAGTTCTTTTCAGTACTTTGTTTATTATTTTACAAAAATTCCGCTTTAAGAGTAAAATATTTATTTCTTGCACATAGTTATTTTCTCAGCTTTAGAACAACTTAGCAGTTCAGATCAGTTTTCGTCTGCTTGCTTTTCGGATTCATCTGCTTACCCTTATTGCTACTATTTGATTATGCTTTATTTATCTCTATTTACATTCGATATAATTTGTTACCGTATTTATACCCTGAAAATGGTATATTAAGTTTGTCACGAAGTTTGTAACACCTAGAAGGAAGCTTCGGAAACCCGATTTAGCTATGTCCGTCTGTCTGTCTGTCCGTCTGCCCGTCCGTCTGTATATATGCGAACTAGTCCCTCAGTTTTTAAGATATCGTTTTGAAATTTTGTAAATGTCATTTTCTCTTCAAGAAGCTGCTCATTTCTCGGAACGGCTGATATCGGACCACTATAACATATAGCTGCCATACAAACTGAACGATCGGAATCAAATTCTTTTATGGAAAACCTTCACATTTAACACGATTTATTCACGAAATTTGGTATAGATTATTTTCTAAGGCAACAATGTAATCTCCGAAGAAATTGTTTAGATCGGTTAACTATAGCATATACCTTCCATACAAACTGGACACATAGTTACTAAAAAACATACACCTGTGTAGGGTATATTATCTTCGGTGCAGCCGAAGTTAACGTTTTTTCTTATTTTATATTGGCTTTTTTACCTTAACAGACTATACTAAGTGCGCCATGAAGTTTGTAACACCTTTAAGGAAATCCCTCTAAAATATTCGTTTACTCGAAAGAAGCCACACATCACAATCCAGTCCTTTTATTAAAAACTTATTTTTTGATGACATATCTTCACGAAATTGGAACTTCACAATCTCCGCAGAAATTTTTCAGATCAGACACTGTAGCATATAGCTTCCATACAAACTAATCAATCAAGATGATGTTATAACAAATGCACCTGTGAAAGATCGTAAAACTCCAGTGCAACCTTTTTCTAGTTTTTTACGTTCTTTAATGGTTTGGATATGCCATAATTCAAAAACATACATAGCCTGTGCTATTCTTACAATGACCCTTAAGTTGACAATATATTGATCCTGTGCCTAATTTGCACTTCAGCCCATTGGACGGTTGATTCTGTAGTTGAATGTCTTGTATCAACACAGTAAAAATTCCAAGATATTTCGGTTTTGTTCTGATAAAAGGACGGACGGACGGACGGGATAGAGATCCAAACCCGGACTCGACTTGTCATTCTGATCTTTTATATATGTATATATAATATAACTAAAACATTCTAATATAATATATGATATCATTATTGGATAATATTCGACCGAGTAGACCACGTCCAAAACGCAGTGAAGAAAATATAGCAGCCATAGCTGAGAATGTACAGGAAGACTGTGGAGAGTCGATTCTGCGTCGTTCGCACCAACTCGGACTGACGTATGAAACGACTTGTCGCATTTTACGTCGAGATATTGAATTGACAGTGTACAAAATACGGATTGTAAAAGAACCGAAGCCACTCGATCTTCCCAAGCAACATTGCTTTGCTCTATGGGCTCTGGAAAAGTTCATGAAGGTCCAATGCTTTCGAGCCAAATTTTTTCAGCGATGAAACCGATATAGTATATGTAGAAAATCCTGCATCTTTGAGCAAAATATGAAGCGTCTTATTCGCCAGTCAAAATGCTCGAACGAGTCATCCAAATTTGGGCTCTACGGATGGACCATCTGAGACCTAACCATGAACAATATTTGAAAGAGATAGTCTTCAAAAATAAATTCCAAAGAATATTTTTTCGAATGTAATAAACATTCCCGATTGCATTTTAATTTTCTGTACTTTTTCTTTAAAAAAGTAGGAAACCTCGAAATGGATCACTCTTTGTTATACTCTGTCTGACTATAAAAATTGGCCAAATCGATCAATAACTATTTAAGTCCACAGGTACCGGAAATGTGGACCCCACAGCCTATGGCTATTTTTTGCAGAAAATATAGGTCAATGTGTGAGATATAGTTTTAACTGATATTAGGAGAGAATCATTTCCTAATATTGGGTCTATGTGAGTAAAACGGTTTAAATCGGGTCAAAATCATCAATAGCCTCCATATACTTATCTAATAGAAAAATGTTCAAACTTCCAGCTAACTTTATACTCCATATATCGCCCAATATGTGAATTACCTTAACTAAACTTAGTGGACGTATTTTTCTCCTAAATTAGATAGGTGAAAACTTGTCCTATTCCCCATATACTTTGCTCATATTAATAATATGTAGTAGCCAAAATAGACAAAATAGAGTCAATACTACACCATCTTCCATATACTTATTAAAAGATTTTAAACTTCTGAGTGGTCTTATATCGTATATATGATCAATATAATCAATTCCTGGAAACCTCGATATATTAAATTTAGCCTCCTCGATTAAGGTTATGCCAGATGTAGCTCATTTGAGGATGATTTTAATACAATTTTCTGGGAGTAAAATATAGTTATAAAACTAAATGATGATAGTTTTATATTGATTGTCAAATATCTCCCTTCCGCCTTTTGAATTTCGCGGCTATGTATAAAGCGCTACAGAGCTCGCATCTGGCAATACTATAGATCTTTGAAATGTCTTGACATAACCTACAAAACGACGCTATGCATGATTAGTTTGGATATTGCGTTCACCAGTTATAGACGTGTAAACATGAAGTTCCCTAACGCCGAGTTTCGCGCTATTTTAAAGCTTTCCTTCGTTAAACGCAAATCCGTTAGGGAAACGTTCCGTGAGATTGATGTTTTTTTAGAGGATGGTACTCTATCACTTCGAACTGCGGACGAATGGTTTCGACGATTCAGAGCGAGTGAAAACGACACCATGGATAAACCAGCCGGCGTAAGACTGGGACGACGAATACCGATCCAATCAAAGAAAACATCGTGTTAGACCGGCATGTGGCATCTCGTGACATCGCCCAAAAGATAGAAGATAGTCACCAAACCATTTTAAACCATCTGCAGAAGGCTGGATACCCAAAAAAGCTTGATGTTTGGATGACGCAAAAAACTTCTAGACCAAATCAACGCCTGCGAAATGCTGCTGATATGGAACGAACTCGACCCATTTTTGAAGCGGATGGTGACTGGCGACAAAAAATGGATCATATACGACAATATCAAGCGAAAACGGTCGTGGTCGGAGGCCGATGAATCCTTCCAAACAGTGGTCAAGCCGGGATTGATAGCCAGGACTGTGTGTTTGGAGGGATTGGAAGAGAATCATCCAACATGAGCTGCTCTCATATGGCCAGACGCTTAATTCTACCATTTACTGCAAACAACTGGAGTGCTTGAAGCAGGCGATCGACCAGAAGCGTCCAGAATTGTCAAACAGAAAGGGAGTAGTGTTCCACCAGGACAACGCCAGACCATACACTTCGTTGATGACTCGTCAGAAGGTACGGGAGCTTGGATGGGAGGTTTTATCGCATCCATCACATAGCCCGGACATAGCGCCAAGTGATTGCCACCTATTCCTATCCATGGCGAACGAACTTGTTGATGTAAAGTTGAACTCAAAAAAGGCTTGTGAAAAGTGGCTGTCCGAGTTCTACGCAAATAAGGAGGGTGGCTTCTACGAAACGGCGCATATTTGAACTAAATGCGATCACTGTAATACTTTTTATAAAGCATTGAATAAAGAGGAAAAAGGGAAGGGAGATATTTGACATCTTCATATATAAAAGGAAATTGTGTTAGTTACACCATTTACTTATAACTCAAGAACGTCTGAACCGATTTGGCTGAAAATTGGTGGGATACTTTTTATCTCTTTATGTTAAAATTCAATACAACTCATTAATACAAAAATTATATTTAAAATAATAAACATTTGTTCAAAATTCATGTTTGTAGGAATCATTTGAATATATGCGAACAATTTTAAACAGATTCTTTTTAAAATTAATACAATTGTTAAGTATTTGGAGTAATAGAGAAGAATTGCAACCAAATACGCATTGAAATATATTGTAAATGGCTCAATAATCAGTCGTTGAGTATGTATTATACCACGTGCATCCCAAAAGACTGATGTCATAACCTTTCCAGCCGTCTTTTTCGTCTTTTCACGCCTGAAAAACGGCTTATCATGTGCTGTCCACTATAATGACTGTCCATAGGACTCCAGTGGGAAATGATGGAGCTATGTTTCTGTTATCACACACCGACGCAAAAATTCGGTTTTATTACGATTAAAGAGCACTCAAGAAATTCTCAGAACCAGTTATTCGTTGTTTTTGTTGGACTATGAACTTGCGAGGCACCCACTTTTCACAGAGCTTTCGTTTCTTTAGAGCATCATTGTCCTCGGTGCTCATTTCGACTTTTTCCAGCTTAGCAAATATCTTTTCAACGGTGCATTTCCCTGAGCCCAAATTTAATAGTATTTTCCCCCAAAAAGCAGTGCTTTATTAACACACAAAATGATTTATGATCCATTTTTTGTAAAATAACACAAGTTGCTTCACAAAAATGCTATATCTCATTAACAAATAGTTAAAATCCAACTAATAGAAATAATATAGATGGTAGTGGTAGTGGTAGTATTATTTATGTATGAGCCACAGTAAAGCGTGAACGGGTCCTTTAGTATTTTAATAAAATATCAAATTCATTTGTAAATGATTGCCGATTTCGTCGGGTAATGAATGTTGAATTCTTTCGCAAAATTTTTTGATACCAAGTTATGGCAAAACCTGAAGGTAATTCCCCAGCTTTGATCGTTGCAAGTTACAAAAGTATGAAACGAACTTAGCCCTTCCTTACTTGCTCGATATAATATATACTTAGAACCGTACTCGTAGTGGTGATAATGGATCCGTCATACGAAAAATATTTAAATTTTGAATCATCGGTTGTGATGTTGATGAAATTAATGTGCAGATAATATGTATGTATTTAATTCTATGAATACTTATATATACAATAGTGCAAAAGCATAATGGGTCAATGGCGGCATAATGAGCTTTGCTTATGTACTATGTGTGTATATTCCACATACATATGCACAAATATTATGTTAATAATGTTTTAAATTAATTTCGAATAAGTTTTTATCTGAGAAAAAATAACAGTAAATCAATTCAATTAAAATCACTGCAATATCAACTTAAAATGTGAATTGTTTAGTAGCCAAGAGGAATTAGTTTGTTTATCAATATTTTGGAAATTAAATTAACGCCGAATAAACCGAATAAGCCGTCGCATTGGAGAACAGAGAAAAAAGGAAAAAAAAACGACTGCAAAAACAGCGAAGCCATTTGACCGTATTAACAAATATTTGCTAATAGACATTTGCTCATAAAAAAGAGTTTTATTTATACGATAATTCACGCTGATTGAAAGCATCCAACAACACATATATAAGCGAACATGACAAATACTAGGGTTGGTAAAAAAACACAAATGGTAGAAAAGATATTATTTGATTTTCCTACATTCGCTTATTTAAAAATCGGAATAATGCAGTGGTTTATGGGTTTGTGCCTTAATGACTTTTTTTCATTATAAAAAGACTAATCTTATAAATAATTTAATTTTAATTTACATTATATCACCAAACCATCTCAATTAATTTATTATTTATTTACAATGCATACCAAAGGTATCTATTAAGATCTGACTTGTCGAACCTTTCTTAGGATGCTCAATAGCACATCATTCCGATATGTAGCCTTACCATAGTAGAGGGTATTTAAAAAGGTTTGATCAAGTTGTCGTTACGAGCCGTGCCAAGGATTAGCATGGTTGGTGGACCTTAAACAGCCCAATCTCGAAAGGAGCTTACAGATACCTGGCGCCTTCCGTAATATGATAGCCTTACTTACGTAGCGAGGACTATGCCCAAGTGAAGCTGCATTCACCTACACTCGTGGATCCAAAAATGAATCACAGCAAAAAAAAAATATTGAAAATAAAAGAAGATCAGTTCGAATCTCCTGCAAAACATTTGGAAGGAACTAGTTGTTCCGAAAAGACAGCAGCGTTCTCAACGAACGCAATAACAGCCAGTGCAATGGTCTTCATCAGAGTCTCGCTGCAAAGCAGGAAGGAAAGTTTGATGAAGAGAGGTTCCTAGTAGGGCATCTGCGAAAAAAAGCCTATGTTTGCAAAAGACCTCCAAGAATCCATTGATTGCGGGGAAGCTGTTTTACTCAGCTTCAAATTTGAATCGACAGCAAAAAGGCAAAGGTTAGCTAGAGAGGATAAGCCGTCAGCTAAAAGATCGCCAACAGAAGGAGTAACGTCCACAAATGAATCACTGTATTATAATTGCAGTTTTGGATGAGGACGATCGCGAAGGGAAAAATCCCAGAGCCTCGTGGAAGCGCCTACAAACTACGAACTACTACGACGCTTAATACTTTTCAAATAAAAAACTTTCCATAAGAACTTGATTTTGTTTATTCAGTTTTTAAGGCTGCTATCGTCGTCCGATCTAAAAAAAATTTGTCCGGAGATTGTTGTTTTGTCTTGTACAACAATCCATATCGAATTTCGTGAAGATATTTTCTCAAATAAAAAGTTTTTCCATTCAACAATTTGATTTTTATCGAAAAAACTTTGTATATATAATTATTGTTGTAGTAGCGCTATTGGTTCCGACATATGCGCAGCTTTTCCAGGAGGGCAAAAAACTGAGAACTTGTTTGCGTATATACAGACAGACGGATATGCATAAATCGATTCTGGTGAACATTTACCGAAAAGTTGTATATAAATTTTATAAGTCCTCAGTTGTTTTTTTTTTTTTTTTGGTATTACAGGGTATAAAAATTCGAATAACTCAGCAACATTAAATGTTTTGCCAATGCTAGAATTCATAGCTTCGAGTGGATTACTGCATTTACAGTTAAACGGATTATTTCGTTACAAAGAGTACCTGTGATAATGTATAGAAAGCTTAAATTTACTAAATGAAATTTAATCTATTTTGGTATTTTCTAATTCTAGAGATGCTTTATATAGATCACATATTTAGACCATCTTTCTGACTTTTAATAACTTTCTCAGTAATTGTATTGTGTATTACGCATCGATGTGCGTCCGAGTCAGACGAAATTATGTACTTACTATATGTTCGTTTTATCTTGCCTAAAGGTTTTCTTTTTTCTCTTCTACTCAGAGAACCTATAAATCATTTGTAACTGTATATAAGTATTAAAAAACTTGATGGAATTTATAATTGTTGTGCTTATATTAAAAGTAAGCGTTGGCCTATCACATATTGGAATAAATATTAGTTGTGTTTTTGGCATTTGCTGACCAAGGATTAACGAACATGCTACGAAGTGTACCGGCTCACACTTTATCATGGTGCAAAAGTCATAATTTTCTTCCACAAAGCAATTTTTTTGGATTTCTTCACGCAAACGTCCTTAAACTTGTAGGTGGTACTTCCTGTTGAACAAAGTTCCATTAAATTTCCATTTCTATTAAAGTGAAAGAACACATCATAATCCTCGTGATTGAACGCCCTTGTCGAGACTTTTTGATCTTGGCGAAGATGTTTTTACTACGACGATTCAGGGTTAGTTTCAACGTCATATCCCTAAACCCACTGTTGAAACGTGAAATTTTGCAATTCCTGTTGTTTCCTGAACACACCTTCCAGATGTCATTGGTATATAAACATACTTATAAAAAAATTGATGTTTGAGTAAAGTGGGGATAAATACCACTATAATTTTTACTGACTTGGTTGATAGGACCTTACATCCGTCGCTCAATAGACCAATTTATCAAAATGTGGCGACTGTAAAGCGACGTCTTATAACACTAAAAAACAAGCAAGCACTTGGCTGCTATGGAATAAAGTTGTAAGGATTTCAGAGATACCCAATGCTTAACTTCACATGCTACGGGAATATGATTTTTTTGAGTGACGGCTAGGCATCTTTCCCCAAAAAAATTTAATACAGGAAACATGATTTTAAGTTCCTTTCTTGTGATCGTCTACGTCTAATTTGTGCATTTGGCCACTGCATCCAATATTGGCACACAAAACGCGCTATTAAAAAGTATAACTAGTATGCATAAAATTTTAACGGGCTAATTTAGCGTCAATAAAAATAAAATAATTTTAAAGTTTAATGAAGCCAATGTTGGATGTTAATAGTTCCCATGCTGATTTACATATATATACGTATTATGTTTCGCAATAAAAATGAATCCACAAACCAACTTGAAGTGGCATTAAAATTTATTTTTGTTGGAAGTACCAATTCAAATAATAATGATGATAACCTTATGAAATAATTTATTAACAATAAAAAGCGCTTTAGCCTTCCATTTTGAATGTATTTCGAAATCAGCGCAAACTTTCGCATACAAAATTCATAAAATCAGAAATGAGCAAATGAATTTCATTGATTTAGCACAGCATTCATTGCCACAAGTAGGTCAAAGTGGCGAGGTTTAACGAAAGTTATGGCGAATTTTGGAGGATTACTGTTTTTTTTTTTTTGGCAAAGCAATAAGCCAATTAATCACAAAATTTTAGCATATTTATACACGAGTGAAATTTTTTGTAGTGATACCATATACTCGGAAAAAATCAAAAGGCCGAAAAATTTATGAAGTCTGTATGTTTTGCGAAACGTGAACGTTGCAAGAAAGAATTAGGCCCAGCTTCGAGCTAAAGCTGTTATTTTACTTGAATTTAAAAAGAATTTTATTTGAAATAATATTATTTTCAAAATCCTTATTTACTAACACTTCGCTTATCTTTTTGTTACTACATGTTTTGCTTGTGACTGCTTTAAAAGTGTTTACTGTGAAAGTGAGATCGAAAATTGTAGATTGTTCCGCAGCAAACAAATTTGTTTTGGCATCCGTCATTTGTTCCAATAAATTTAATTCCAAATTTTATGCATTTAATTCTTATTTTTTTGGCTGTGGGATATTAAATTGAATTATTTACCGTTATACCTTACATACACATAAACCTTTGTTGCCTTATTGCCAATTTCGCTAAGCTGTTGCAACAGCAAATACATTGGCAATATTAATTCTGCATGAAAATGGCAAAATCATATGCCCACTCACCACCGCATAACAACAACCCCGCAAATGCAAATATGCCACAAACACACACACACTGTCCCATATCCTATTACCTGCGTGTGTGCGCGTTAGCCACACGTTTCCGAGTATTGCACGTGTCGGCAGGCGCGCTTGATGATGTTGCAAACGAAATGCAAACATGGCCAGTAACAACCACAAATGGTCCAGCACCTAGGCGCTCGTTTGGTGAATACGTGTTGAATGACACAAGCATATTGGTGTGGGCAAGTATAAGCTTGTATAAACGCGGGTGTGTATGTCTAACAACAACAAACTCCACTCGTAAACTATCGACACAATCGTCGCCATCCGCATCCGCCCGTGGTTCACATCCGCCACATCCTGCCCGCGAAATCACATGCACATTTGCACTGACCGACTAACTACTAAATGCACTGCACAAATTGTATATTTGTGTACATATGCAGGCCGTTCATGCCGTTCATGCCATTGGTATTGTTATTGTTGCAGCGCCTATGTTATTACTTTGCTGTGTTATACGCACATTGGCAGCATCCTGTTCAATGGACGTTGTGAAATTTGCAAATATTTTTATCCGATCCAATTGTAAGTATTTACCACCGCTGCCGTTTTCATTTTGCGGCAAATCGGCTAAACAAATACGCCACATGCCGTTAGGTGCTGCTGCAGCATTTCGCAACAGTGGCTTTGAAAGGAAATATGTTCGACGAGTTCGCAACTTAAAATTAGTGGATTAATACATCACAGTCAATTCTAGCAGTTAGCAATTTATGCCCGTTCATTCTGTACCGGCACTCGTTGCTGCTAATTAGGTAATTTCCATTTATTGGTTTTCACAAAGCAGTGGAAGAACATCTGACCCTTATTTGTATGTGGTAGTAATAAAGATTTCAACGACTGGAGTCGTCGTTCAAATTAAAGGAAGTCAGCAGTCGGTTAAGTCCGATCTGTGAAATTTTAAATATTTCAATAGTGCGTCAATCAGTACAATTCGCTTTGAGAAGCTTAGAAGGTTAAGTTGGGCTTATACTTGTAGGTTCCTTGTAATGTTAGATGGAGGTTCATTAATAATACGAGCTTATGTTGTTATTATGTCGTTCAGGAAGTCAACGCAATTTGCGAAGTTTAATAGAGACTTGTTATCTGATTTTAATCACTTTTCCAATTCCTTGATCTTCTAAGGTCTTATGTAATATACTCCATCGTCTCTTCATGTATCATCGTCTTCTACATGTATCATAGGCTCACATGTGATACCAGTAAGTTGTAACCTGTGACTAAGCCAACGACCGTCTTGCAGTCTTTTCGAGACCATATGAGTAGAATGCTTGAATGCTAAGGCATTCCATCCCTCCCTGATCCATTGGCCCGAACTTTCGGTTATTTCATTGTGCATCGTTTTTTGCGACTTGTCCATTTCCTAAACTGGTTCGGTAATCAAGCAGATGATACTTTTGGTGATCATCAACTATTTCGTTTCCCGAAACTCCCTTGTGACATTGAACACAGTATTTGTATCTACTGCATATCATCTTAGAGACTAATTAAACAAACATTTCCCAAAACTTGACGGCTGCTAAGAAAAATGTCGATTTTTTAATACAATTTTTAACTGCATCAATTTTCTTCAAAATTCAATTAAAACTGTAAAGATGTTCTACATCGCAGTTTGTTTTCAAAAGCTTCAAAAAAAGTAGTTTGAAAAAAATTTCCTTTCAAGTTCCTCGAGCTTATTGTTCTATTCATTCCGACTTAACCAGCAGGGTCATCGTGGCTATTACAAATTGAGTTTTGAAAAACCTTTTGAGGACTAATGCTTGAATATTTAATACCCCGTAAGATTACGTATTCACACAAGAAGGAACAAATCTTTTATAAGCTTGAAAACAACATTTGCCAGTAGAGTTTTCATTCCTAGCACTTAAGTGCTTAAGGGGTGACTTTGATCTCGTTTGCAGTAGCGAATCATTCATTGGTATCTAGTTGAGACCTATATCTTTTTACCTCTTCTCTTCGGTGCAAAGTCAGTACAGTCCCGCACTATCCTTAACAGTAATCGGTAACGAGCAAAAGTAATCAACTAACTAAGTTAAATACTAAAAGTAAAAATATTTCATTATATAACATTCCGATTCAGTTGATTGTTAAAAGTTATGTTTCTAACTCACAAAACACTGTACGCTACAAAATATTTGTTTGCTCACAATAGCCACTAACACAATGTTGCCACATTGAAGCCTGAAGAGAGATGAAAACAGAAGCAAATAAATTAAAAAGACTACAATAATAGAAACATAGAATTTGGGAGTAGAATATCCAATAAAAACAAAAAAAACAAAAACATTGAAGTAAAGTTCTCTGTTTAAAAGAGTAGTTGTGGACTAATTTGAGGGCCACTCATCGAATTCACACACACACACCAAGCTCCCAAATCCTAGCATATCGAATAAATTGTTTGAAGTAAAATTGAGTGCTGCATATTGAATAGTTGTTAGTTTCAAATGGCAAAATAGTACACAAACACGCCAATTAGAGGAGAAACAATAATAAAATTTATTAATAATAACCGACTGCAAAAAATTGAAGAGGCGGTAGCATTTGAAACTCGGGAAGAACTGCAATTTAAAGCTAAAGCCAAACCAATTTTTATTCAAGCCTTTTCAATTTCAATAGCTCAATGCCAAAATTATTGCCAACTATTTGGAATGCACTTAAATGCATTTTGTGGCTCAGACAATGCAGTGGGCCAAATAGTCTGAAGTGTTCAAGGAGAGGAGTATGGCAACTGTGCACAGTTGGTTTTTATGCACTTCCTGCATGGAAGTGGCAAACAAGCTAAAAGCGAATTGTATAGCAAATTAAATTAATTGCAACCGGTGTGATAATTAATCGCTTAAAGAATATACTTAAATTATTGAAATTAATATTTGCGTGGATTTTTTTCTTTTACTTTAGTTAATGTTTGAAGTTTTTTAAGTTCAAAGCAACATACTGCTAAATGCATTATCGCAGCATAATAGAAAATTTTATTCAATAGCATGTAGTAACGACGAATTAGAGCATATCAGCCTTAAAGGCAAATGACAGCAAAACCGTTAAATTCTGTATTAACAAATGTGGCTTTATTGTAATGAAAGTTGAACTGCCTTAATAAATGTAAAAATTTAACTGACTCAGATTAAATTTTGCTTCAGTAAATTTTGGTGACATGATGACACCTCAAGTCTAACTTCCACAATCAATTTTCAATTACCATATCCATGTACATATTCCAATAATTTGATTTGGTAGTACTAAAAGTGCAAATTTCCTGGATCCATCTTAATTTCCATTCGAGTTATGATGAAGACCGCAAAATGCTTTTTTCCTAAGACGTTCTGTGGCAAGCTCTGTTACCGGCTTATGCTTCAATATTTCTGCATGAAAAAATTACCCTACATTGTCAAAGGTGTGTTCAATAATATACAAAAGATCCGAATAAAATTACTCAATCCATACATATTAAAGAAATAAATTCGCCTTCGAGTTTTAACTGCCGGACGTAAGGCCGATATACTACTGCAATGCACTTATCCGATATACTACTGCAATGCACTTATGCCAACGGATTTTCCAATCTTCGAAACACTGGTTGTAGTCACTTTCCGGGATGGCCTTCAGTTCCGTCTTCGCTGCGACTTGAATCTCCTCTATCCTATAAAAACGGTGTCCCCGGAGCGGTCTTTTGAGCTTGGTGAACAGCTAGAAGTCGCACGGCGCCAGATCAGGTGAATACGGTGGTTGCAGAACGATATGGGTTTGTGTTTTTGGCGAAATAATCACGAATTATGAGGGCAGTATGGGATGGTGCATTATCGTGGTGTAAAAACAAAGAATTGTCTTTCCAGAATTCCGGCCTTTTTAGGCGGATAGCGTTACGCAAACGACGCATAACGTTCAAATGATATTCCTTGTTGACTGTTTGACCGGTTGGAAGGAATTCATAATGCACAACACCACGATAATCGAAGAAAACAGTCAACATGACCTTGATTTTTGAGCGACTTTGGTTCGATTTTTTTGGTCCCGGCTCTCTTTTGGCACGATATTCGCTCGATTGATCAGTTGTTTCGGGGTCGTAAGCATAGATCCAAGTCTCATCGCCAGTTATAATGTGTTTCATGACACCCTGGTAGTCGGAAAGCATCGTTTCACACACTTCAACGCGACGCCTTTTTTCCAAAAAAATTCAATTTTTTTGGTACCAGTTGAGATTTGACGCGCTTGAGGCCCAAAACATCCTTCAAAATGATATTGGCTGAGCCTTTCGATATGTCAACTTCATCAGCAGGGTCTCTTATTGTTAATCGACGGTTTTTCAACACCAAATCATTGATTTGTTGAACATGAGTTTCGTCGCTTGAGGTTGATGGTCGCCCTGGACGCTCTTCGTCTTCGACACGTTCACGGCCGGCTTGGAATTCACTATACCACTTGTAAACATTTTTTCATAGCCTCATCACCAAAGGCCTTCTGCACCATCCTCAAAGTGACTGGCTGGCTCGAATAAATTCCCGACGAGAAGCCTTTTGCAGCAATCGGGACCATGTGTTAATAATAACGCACCGACCTTACAAAGCATCAATCGTATCGGACTTTTGAGCGTAGACAAGTGACTTCACATAACTGTACACAAAACATTCCAACGTTGCTAAATTCCATGACCACGTTTAATAAAAGTTTCCTTCGCCAGTGTAACCAATTGATGCGATAACTCAATATGTTACATAAATGTCAGAGACATTAAATCAGCGATGGTACGAGAGGATTTCATAGGAGCCGGTATAAAAATTGAAGAATTAATTGAAATTATATACGTCGGTATTTCTAATCCATTCAAGGCTTTGTCGCACAATGAAAGTTGAATTCTTACCTAACATTTTTATTTTTCAGGCAACATTCTGCTACAGAGTCTAATAGTTTTGTTCATCGAACTGTGTGTATTACCTAAAATTGATCGAAATCAATATAGAATTATATACACATATATAAATGATCTGGATGACGAGAAGAGTTGAATTCTGTCCATCCATCCATCCACGCAAGCTGTAACTTGATTGATGACTATTAAACTCAAACCCATAAGGGGCCATGACTAACTAAATTAAGATATATGTACCTGTGTAACTCTAAGTTGACAGGATATCGCTCTGCAAGAGGCATCTGCGGGATTTTTTTTTTTTAAATGGGCGATAAATGTGTGAATAAATGGATAAAATTTTATACCCGAGATGATAGGAGACGTGGGACCGCTCACATTTAGAGACCTACTACAACTACGCCTGCTTCTCATATAACCTAATTTAGAATTGCATCTCATTCTTTCACTTTTCAGCATAAAAATCAAGCCCTTATAACCGAAAATTATTCAATCTGCTATAATGAATATGTTTACCCCAGTTCCAACTGCAAATTTTTTTATCGGTATATCACAGAAATTCATAGAGTATCTTTTTCTAAAAATAGTATGCCTGTATGTCAAAAATGGTTTGAATCAGATACGTAATATACAAATTTTCGAGTTACCGGCTAATTTTAACCGCATACTCTATATCAAACAATATGTGAGTTATCTTAGTAAAATTAAAAAAAAAAATGTTTCTATTAATAATGCTTTTATGGTTGAAAATGGATAAAATTTGAATAAAACTTGTTTTAGCCCGCACACAACTAATATCAAAATTTTCAATCATCCGGTTGACTTCACTTAATTAAGAAATAGGAGATTGGGCACTATTGGCTTAAATCTCAATAGGCAGTACATCGATAATTCATCTGTGTACATTTTTTGAGTACTTTCTTGTTGTGGTTCTTTAACGTGAAAGCGACAGATTATTGCCTTTATTATTATTTCAATTTAACATTTCCGACTTCTCTACGAGAATGTTTAACCAGAAAATGTTTACGAAAATTCAATTAACATTATGTATTCACTAACTTTGTCTGCTCTTTACCTTTCTGTCATCCAGCGAATGTTAATGGATAGAGGGCGCGCAAACACATAATGTTATTTGTTTTCCATTAACATTTTCGGTTTCTCGCTATCCACAATTCATTCCGACTTTATGTCGAAGCAGAGAACGTATATCATGATATATCGTACGTTCTATGCTTAAACCACCATAAGTTTCACAAATTAAGGTGTTTGTCTTCGCTTAAACTGCCTTATCGTTTTGTGGATTAATTCACGCACTTAACTGCTTTGCGCCTTGGTTAATATCTTTGCTTCGCTGCGACGAACATCTTGCCAACATCAAACGGATTAATAATAAAATTAATTTGGCGGAGGAGTTGATAATACTGTTACGAATTTACTGCTTGCTAGTTTACTTTGTTAGGTTCGTATCTCTAGATTGACAAATAAAATCAACACTGTTTAATTTAATTCAACAACTCTTTATTTCACAACTCGTCTACACTATAGCAGTTTACTCTTAGCACTGATTGATTACGTTGGCGCTGCCACGGCTTATATAGCCACGCACTTCTCGCTAGATGTCGATGTGTCCTTCTAGAATATTGCGTCTAGAAACCACCAGAACATACTGCTATACGGTGCCAGATGTCGCTAGATGCCGGTGTGTCCTTCTAGAATATTGCGTCTAGAAACCACCAGAACATACTGCTATACGGCGCCAGATGTAGCTATTGCTTCGACAAACAAACAGCCGCGGCGCCAGATGTCTACAATAAGACAAATGCTATTCCATATACCTACAGCTATTGTTCATAATAATGGATGCATATAGCAATACAAATACAACTTAATACTACTTTTGTAACACTGCCCTCCACTAAAGCCTAATCGTCCCGATTAGGCACAAATCCTCTTGAACCAAATGGGGCGAGCCTCTCCAAATGTACTACTTTCATTTTACATCGTGCTTTTCCATTCCTTTGTATGCGGTATACCACGTCATTAAGTCGTTTTATCACCATATAGGGTCCTTCCCAGGCTGACTGCAGTTTCGGGGACAAGCCTTTCTTTCGAAGTGGATTGTACAATAGGACCAGATCACCTTCTTCAAAACCTTTTGAATTTGCCGCTTGATCGAACCGGTCCTTCATCTTATTGCTCATCAGATGCGTATGCTGTCTTACCATTAGGTGCAATTCATTCATTTCTTCCTTTAAGGCAGAACAATAATCTCCATCATTTCTTACAGCTGTAGGATTCGTTCCAAACTTAAGATCAGCGGGGAGTCGCAGATCAGATCCGAAAATAATCTTTGCTGGCGTGTAACCAGTTGTCTCGTGCTTCGCTGAACGATACGCCAGCAGGAACATCTGGATGCACTTGTCCCAATTCCGTTGATCTTTATCAACGATTTTCCGCAGATGTTCTTCGAGCGTTCGGTTGAATCTCTCCACCATTCCATCTGATTGTGGATGTAACGCTGTCGTCCGTGTCTTGTGGATGCCCAATAATGTACAGACTTCTTGGAAAATGGAAGATTCGAAATTCCTGCCTTGATCTGAGTGTAATTCGACGGGCACTCCGAACCTTGTTATCCAATTTTCTACAAACGCTTCGGCTACTGTCTTCGCTTCCTGGTTTGGTAAGGCATATACTTCTGGCCATTTACTGAAATAGTCCATGACAACCAGTAGATATTTGTTTCCGGCCGTACTGGTTGGGAACGGACCTGCAACATCCATTGCGACTCTTTCAAATGGCGATCCCACGTTGTACTGTTGTAGCCTACCGCGACTTTTGGCTTTAGGACCTTTAGCTGCCATGCACTCTACGCAATTACTTATCCATTCTGCTATGGAATCTCGACAACCGATCCAGTAGAACCGTTGTTTAATCTTCTCTATAGTTTTTGTAATTCCAAGGTGCCCTCCACTAGGTCCATTGTGATATTCTTTCAATACTTTTGGGATCATGGACTTCGGTACTATGATCAGCAGACGAGACTGTTTGCCATCTTCGCTTTCCCAGGTACGATGAAGGTATCCATTAACGAGGTTTATGCTGTTCCATTGGGCCCAATATGCTTTTGCAGTTGGACTCTCGCTACTTATTTGTTCCTTTGGTGGTCGTACCCCATTTTCTTTGGCCATTATCAGCTTTGCAAGATCAGGGTCCTCCAGCTGATTGATTCTGATGCGGTGAGGAGTCCAATCATCTTCAGGTTCTATATTCAGTAATCGCACGTCGATTATACCTTCTTTTCCCTCTGATTTGGAGCAATGTTTACATTCCAGTGGACAAGGGCGACGTGATAATGCATCCGCATTTTTGTGGTGAATCCCCTTTCGGTGTTCTGTTTCGAAGTCGTAATTCTGTAATCTTTCGATCCATCGTGCAATTTGGCCTTCCGGATTCTTAAACTGTAATAACCATTTTAATGCTGCATGATCAGTCCTCAGCAAGAATCGTTGTCCATACAAATACTTGTGGAAATGTTTTACACATTCCACCACAGCTAGTAGTTCTTTTCGCGTCACACAGTAGTTTTTCTCTGGTTTCCCGAGCACTCTGCTGTAATACCCAATTACTCTTTCTTGTCCGTCGATGAGCTGAGACAGGACACCTCCAATTCCATAAGCGCTCGCATCTGTATCCAGGATGAATTTCTTTCCAGGTATTGGATAAGCCAACATCGGCGCCGTACAAAGTAGTTCTTTAAGCTGCTCAAACGCTTTTTCTTGTTCCAACTGCCATACAAACGGGCGATTCTTCTTTGTTAAATCATGTAAACTTCTAGCCACGTTCGCAAATCCAGGTACAAAACGGCGGTAATACGTGCATAAACCGAGGAAGCTGCGGAGTTCATGTATGTTGGTGGGTCGAGGCCAATCTTTAACTGCATTTATTTTTCCTTCCTCGGTGTGAATCCCCTCAGTTGACACTTTATGTCCGAGATATGTGACCTGCTTCTTCCATAATGAGCACTTTTTGGGATTCAAGCGTAATCCGGCTGATGCTATTCGCTGAAAGACTTCCTCTAGATTTTTCAGATGATCATCAAAACTTTTTCCCATGATGATAATGTCATCAAGATACACCAAACATGTCTTCCAGTTGAGTCCTTTTAACACATGTTCCATCAGTCGCTCGAACGTTGCAGGCGCATTACATAACCCAAATGGCATCACAGAGAATTCCCATAACCCGTCGCCCATACTGAAAGCGGTCTTTTCGCGGTCACGTTCATCAATCTCGACTTGCCAATATCCACTTTGTAGATCTAATGTAGAAAACCATTTCGCTCCAGACAAGGTGTCTAATGTATCGTCGATTCTCGGTAGAGGATAACTGTCTTTCTTTGTGACATCATTCAACTTCCTATAATCTACGCAGAAACGGGTGCTACCATCTTTCTTTTTAACTAAGACGATAGGTGAGCTCCATGGACTTATTGAAGGTTCGATTACACCGTTTTTGTGCATGTCTTCAATAATTTTGTTAGCATCTTCACGTTTTGCTAGTGGAACCCTACGCGGAGCTTGTCGGATTGGTTTAGCGTCTCCAGTATTTATGCGATGTTTGACAATGCCGGTTCTTCCTGTGTTTCCTTCGTTTGCAAATATGGATGCGTATTTTTCTAATAGTTTTTCTGCTTTTAATTTTTCATTTCCATGCAGTTCGTTCAGCAAATTATTTAGGAGTGTAGGACTTATCTGCTGTGGCTCAATAGTAGGCTTCTGTTGTGACCGTTCGCATCGTGCTATTGCACTTATATTCTGGCACTGTCCAATTACTGCTCCTTTCTTCAGACTTATAGGCGTGTTGAATTCATTCACTACTCTGACCGGAATGGTGGCGTCTTCTCTAGTTTTCACAAGCGTTCTTCCTACCAATATGGGTGTATCTATTTTTGTTGGTTCCACAATCCACAACTCTTCAGTCCCACCTCCTCCATTCACTTTAGCCCACACAATCGCCTCAGATTTTGGTGGAATACTCTGATTATCATCAACAATCACCCTCTTACTTTCAACGTTGGTCACATATCCGGTGTTTATAGGCATCTCCATGTCCTGGCAAAACAGCATTTGCTTGTTTAAATCCAAAGTAACCCCGTGATCAATCATGAAATCTACTCCCATTATAATTTCATCCGTGATTTCTGCTACGATGAAGGTGTGATTAACTTCCAGGGTACCAATCATCACTTCGCAAAACACTTTTCCCGCGACAGCTGCTTCCTCTCCGGTGGCCGTTCGAAGCTTGCAACCGACTAATGGTTCAACCGTTCCTCTTACCACATCCGGTCGGATAATTGAATGTGTGGCACCAGTATCCAAAGTAAGCATTGACATTCGTCCATTTACGATGCCGTTGATAGTAAGATTGTTGTCATGGCGACCTATTTGTGATATCGAGATGGCGGGGCAAATAGTTGTGGGAACCAGCTCACGCCCCTTTGAACTGTTCCGTTTTAGTTTAACGACTTGTGAGATGTGGATGCTCCGTCCTCGTTATCTGTTGGTTGTTTCCGTTTTGATGGGTTTACTTTTATATTGCAATTTCGGGCAAAGTGACCCGCTTTTCCACAGTTGAAACATCTTCCTGTTGTATTTACTCGCGGTGCAGCAATTGTCTTCAGAGTCTTCAATATTTCTTCCATCAGCGCCGGTTGTTCCATTTCAACCCTTTGTACTTTGTGTGCTGGTTTACTTAGTAGGGAAGCTGTTTCCTGTGTGAGGGCGTGCGAAACCGTTTCAGCAAACGTTCTTTTTGGCAATGCATATGTGGCGCGTTTGGTGTCCACATCACGAATTCCATTTATGAAACATTGAATTTTTACCCTCTCAATGTAATCCACAGGTGCATCTGCATTTGCCAAATGAGCCAGTCGTTCGATTTCAGTTGCGAACTCTTGCAATGACTCGTTCATCTTCTGACCCCTATTTTGCAGTTCGATCTGGTATATTTGTTTCCGGTGCTCACTACCATATCGTCTTTCTATCGCACTCATCAATGCCTCATAGTTGTCCCGTTCACAGTCTGGAATAGTCTGAAGGATTTCTGCCGCAGGTCCTTTCAATGATACAAACAAGGACGCCACTTTGTCCGCTTCATTCCAGTTATTGGCCATTGCTGTCTTTTCAAACTGAAGTTTGAAAATTTGAAATGGAATACTTCCATCGAATGTGGGTGCCTTCAATCTTGGATTATTTGTTGATGGTGCAGGGCCATGCAGTTGCAGTTCTCGCATCCGATTACTCAAATGAAGAACTTCTGATTTCAAATTTTCTTCGTCATTTTTTAACGTGCTTAATTCGTCTTCCAATTTTGAAACTTTCTGTTGCACTTGTGTATTACTTTCTGTAATCTGTTGTACCAAACGCTTTTCTAACTGTGTATTATTTTCAGTCATTTGTTGTGTAAGGCGAGACTCTAACTGTGATGTATTTTCAGCTATTTGCGTCATTTGCTGTGCCAGACGATTTCCTGTTTGCACTGCATTTTCTGCATTTTCAGCTATTTGCGTCATTTGCTGTGCCAGACGATTTTCTGTTTGCATTGCATTTTCTGCTATTTGCTTAATAGCCACTAATAGCATGTTAGTGTCTACACTTGATGATGTTCGTTGTTCTTCTAATTTTTCTTCTACCTTTGTAGAAGTTCCTGGCCCATCAAATTCGAACTCGTCCACATTAATTCCATCCGCTTCCATTGCTTCACGTAGTCGTGCCTGCAGATCCGCCTTTTGCCCGCTTATCGGCAAATTACGCTCCTCCAGTTCCTTTTTTAATTGCTGAATTCTCAATTCTCCGAATTTAACCATCTTGAATTTGGATTATTTGACAATCCCACTTCTGACACCAATTGTTACGAATTTACTGCTTGCTAGTTTACTTTGTTAGGTTCGTATCTCTGGATTGACAAATAAAATCAACACTGTTTAATTTAATTCAACAACTCTTTATTTCACAACTCGTCTACACTATAGCAGTTTACTCTTAGCACTGATTGATTACGTTGGCGCTGCCACGGCTTATATAGCCACGCACTTCTCGCTAGATGTCGGTGTGTCCTTCTAGAATATTGCGTCTAGAAACCACCAGAACATACTGCTATACGGTGCCAGATGTCGCTAGATGCCGGTGTGTCCTTCTAGAATATTGCGTCTAGAAACCACCAGAACATACTGCTATACGGCGCCAGATGTAGCTATTGCTTCGACAAACAAACAGCCGCGGCGCCAGATGTCTACAATAAGACAAATGCTATTCCATATACCTACAGCTATTGTTCATAATAATGGATGCATATAGCAATACAAATACAACTTAATACTACTTTTGTAACAATACATACATACATACAAGAATTCCCGATACTTTCTTGACAGGGCATCGTCAACAATGATATTTCACCCATGCGTTAAATAAAGGATATTAGAGTTATGACCTATTCACACTGAAATTGTCCTTTGAGGACTTTGTAAAAAGATTAATTGAAAAAATCTTGCAAAATCATAGAAAATATTATACTTTTACTACTTGCAAAAATCAAAGACCCGGAAACTGCATCGATTCCGGCAAAACTTCATATTAGAACTGTTCCGAAAGAGTACAATATTCGATGAAATTGTGAATAAATTACAATCAAATTTGGTGTCTTCTTGACTTTTATCAATAATAATCGGCCTAAAACTTGTTAGCAAAAATTATTATAAGTAGTAAAGAGTTTTTTAATAGGGCACTTCAAAAGTAGACCGACATGGACAGCAAACGACGTTATGCTTTTTCCGTTCATTTGATATTTCTCTTCAGCAAGGTTTGCCATTTCATCTTGGAAAAATATACGATCGAGCAACGAGCCGAAATTATTAAAATTTACTACCGAAATTCGGAGTCAGTGGCCTCAACTCTATGGGAGCTACAAAAGCTTTTTTAAATATATCAAAAACGGTTTGAGATATCAAGGAAATAATATATTCCTGCGAAAGTACATGCGTGCGTACTCTATAATTTACCACTGCATCCCGAAAAAATTACGGTTTGGTGCGGTTTACGGACCGGCGGCGTCTTTAGACCGCACTTCTTCCGTAATGATCAAGACCGGCACGTTAATGTGAGTGAGAATCACTACCACTAAATGATAACCGAATAATTTTTGCTCGAATCGAATGATATGGTCTAGGACAATATGTGATTCCAACAGGACGGCACCACAAACCACACGGCGAATGTCACAATCGATTTATTGAAAACCACGTTTGGTGAACGTGTTATCTCACGAAATGGCCCAGCCAATAGGCCGCCTCGGTCGTGCAATAGTTGTAATCCTATTTCGCCCATTTTAGAAGAATTTTACGTACTGAATTCGGTCAAGCAGTTCCTGAGATTTGTGATTATGTGATTTCGCATAAAAGTAGACGGTACTACATCCATTGCCCAACATTGTCCCTGGCTGCTATAAATCCCTTTCTAGGGCTTAGTGTCTTTGGCGTATTTAGTTATTCAGCGTTTCCTTGTTTTCAATCACATCAAATTGGGAAGGCGAAAATGGTGGTGTGAAGCCAATTTCTCACAGCCTCCAAATGCTGCGTTTACAATTTACAGGGTCCGGCACTCGAAGTGTAACCAAGTTCAGGCCGTTCTCGCAGCTGTCGCTCTGGAATCAGCTGTTTATAAATTTGCTGAATGACAGTTCGGAGTATTGTTCACAAGTGTATAATGGATTATTCTCTCTGGGCCATTTTGGAGAGCAAGGTCCGAATTAAAAAATACACCAGTCTCGAGATGCTGAAGAAAGTCATTGTCCGTGAGTGGGACAAAATACCGGCAAGTCACATTCGGGCAGCTTGCGATTCGTTTTTGACCGTCTCAAGGCCATAGTTAAGGGAAAAGGTGGTCATATCGAGCAAAAGTCAAGTGGTCCTAAATTTATTATTACTTTTACACATCTTGTAATTTATAATCAATAAAAATAATGTTCCAAACCGAGTTTCTGGCTTTTTTAATTGGTACCGGACCCTACATATACGTATTTATCAGCCGACTTTAGTGTTGTATGAGAAAGTATTACTAATTATTGGACAATTAAGAGTACCGTAAATGCGGAGCCAAATAATTCCATAATTATTATTGTTATTTTTTTTTTTTTTGTCTTTTTAAAAATTGTTTAAAAAATAATTATTCAGTAAATAAACAAATGCTGCCGTCAACGAATATGTATGGATGTGTATGAACAAAAATGTAAACAAATATTAAAAGCTAATGGACATTAGTTGAAACATTTTATGTGCAAAGCGAACGAAAGCAATCAGCAGCCAATTAATTTCAATCACAAAGCGATTTATGCGTAAAATTTTACGCATTGAACAGTCATTAAGTCAAGTCGGACAGACAGACACACTGGCAGTTGGCTAGTGGGGCAGCCGCAAAACTGCGGTGAAACGGCTATGTGGGTGTGTGCATGTGAGTGTTTGTTTGCCATATGTGCCAATAGCAAGCAGCATAGTCACCGCCACCTTCGGGTTGCTCATGCTTTACCGCGAGTTCGCCATATTAATTTGCAACAACGACGCGCTATCGTGCTGCCGTCGCACGCACGAATGCCGCATGATACATTTGTGGTTGTGGCCAATGTCCCCGCAAAAACTTTTGTGACTTGTGGTCCATTTATACTCTATTGGAGTACTTACGAAGTGCTCCTCTGTACTGCAGTCTCTACAACAGCTTGTTGCTATCACATGCATGTTCGTGTTTTATCCTACTAATCACTGTACGATGTGAGTTGGACAGGAGCGGCAGAAATTTGGGATGGAACTGAAACTGTCCTGCTTCTTTTTAACTTCCGTTGGGTTTGCATTAAAGGGTTACATGGGTTTCTTCGAGTAAAAAACAGTATTTTTTTAACAATTTTTTTTTTCTCATATACAATATTAATTGCGTATTTTATTATAATTTTTTTATTGTTACAAATATACATTATTAAGGAAGAATTTCTGAAATTTTTGGAAAACAAAATATTTTAAATTCGGCCATTTCGACGCCATTTCCGGTGACCACTCGGAAAAAAGATGCGCCCGCGTTGGCAGGATAACTCCTTACAGCATCATCTAAATTTTCTGTTAAAATCTTAACTTAGAACTTGGACATTTCTAAAAAAATTTAAATTTCAGTGAAAATTTCGACACTTTTTTTTCAAATGCAGAGTTTGTCCGGAAAGTAATAGGACTGAATCGATTTTAAAATATTGATTGAACCAATCGTTACAATTCTTTAAAAACTTTCAAAATAGACTCTTGAATGGAAGAAAAAAAAACAAGCCGAAACAAAAAAAACAAAAAAAAACACGCCAAAGCCGCTATAAAATCAAAGTGATGCTCACTGTCTTTTCGTTCGATATTCGTAGTTTGGTGCATCATAAATTTGTACTGGAGGGACAGATGGTCAACAAAGACTTATATTTGGTTCTACATTTATTGATAAAAGCCGGAATGTGGAAGAACAATTAATGGATTTTACACGTTGATAACGCACCATCACATCGAGCCACCATTGTGACCGAATTTAACCCCAAAAATGGTGTGAATACCATCGATCAACCACCGTATTCACCAGATTTGGCTCCAGTCGATCAAAGAGATAAAATAAAATTCGTTGAAAGAGCTGAAGGCCATTCCAAAAAGTGCTTACGAAAAGTAATTCGAGGACTGGAAAAATGTTGGGATTCCGACTACTTTTTTGTCCCAATGTACAAAAACTATTCCAAAAAATTTAAGAAAGTTTTTTACAAACAAGTCTTGTTAAGTAGTACTAGCTTCTCAAATATATAAACGTAAAGCGATTAAGTTAGTTTCAATAATATCAGCTGTTGTTATAAAACGAAATTACTTAGTGAACGACCCATTATGCAGGCTCGATAATTGTGTACATATTTCTTCGTATTTTAAATACATTGTGATTTATTTTAGAGCACTTTCGGACCCATGTAGAGGACACCTTACAGCTTACAGAAACTGCTGGTGATTTGTGCAGGACCAGTGCTGCGGTCAGCAAATCACAGCACACATCAAGCGTGGTTATAAGTACTACATATCTGAGCGCTGCACTACGCAATCAAAGTGTATGCACTGCGTTTGGTTTCTCGTTTAGTGTTTTTAATGCGCCTATGTTAAGCTTATGACAGCAGCAGGTTAAGTACAGGTTAATGGTGCCACGCATAAATTCCAGCTATTCGACTTTTTTTTTTGCTGAAAAGCAAACAGTGTTAAAATTGCATTTATATCTAGATGAATATACTTTTTACATGCCATTATGGACAAAGTCATAAAATTCTTTACTTGAAAAAAAAAAGTTAATAATTTACTGAAAATATTTAATTTGGTGCGATATTTAGCACGAATAAAGTAAGGCTTGCACCACTAATTTTCGGTGCAATTCACCAAATGTTTACTTGATTTCGAAAGAGTAGCTTCTACTTGCTGATACGTGCAGCACGTCTTCATTGCTGTGAGTAATCGCTGCGTGTGCACTGTTAATTTTGGGGCGCAGCGCAGCACGTTTCAACAGACACGCCTTCACTGTGGCGCACACCTCAAAATTGTCAGTTCAACATATTTTAAAAAGCGCAAAAGATGCGCTGAGTCGCAAATACTCAAAGGATGTCTATTAGAATGTTTGATTGTTACTACTCATTTCTCAAATGTGTTCGAACTAGTCCGAAATGGATGTGTTAAATATTATTTATATTTAATAATGAATTATTAGCTTATTAGGAATGATTCCCAGGCCTTAGTTTAGTCTCGAATTTTTGTAACCAAAAAATTTGTATTTCAAAATCGAAAGCATTTATATTTACAAGTATATTCAGAATTGTAATTAAATAATAGACTAATTAAGCTACAGTAATAGGGTAAACAGTGTCGAAGTTATGCTAAGGGGTCAATCAAAAATTTGTGCATTTTAGTTTCGGATTTCGGAATTTTGAAACTGTATTCAGAGTATTGTATTAAAAATATCGAAAGATCTTAGGTTTTTTCTCCATTAACTTGTCAAACATATTTTCTTCAAGCATAGCTTTTCAAAGTGCGGCATGTGCGGGAATATGTGATAACTTTTTCAGAGACAAAGTAACACATTCGAGAAATCTAAAGATTAGGTTAAATCCAGCTAAAGAAATGTTTCTAAAATGTCTGAAAGCTGATTATAATTTTATAGATAATAATTACTTAATATTATATATTATCATAATTATTTTCACGAAAGAAGTAGCATAAAGACTTCACTTCATTCCACCAACCACTGGGTTGCAAGAGAAATGTGGTACTTCTAAAGTAAAGCGGTAGAAATTCACTTGTCGAGAGTGGCTTTATGCCTACGTCTCCAAAGGCATACTAATGCGATTACTATTTTCATACATCCTCAGTCGATATCAACAATCGAGCTATAATGGTTGTGGCAGTTTGCTGCCACTGACCACATTTCATTGAACAAACATTATGTTCGACGCACATTTGCTGCAAATGGCTTTGGCATCTTCTGACTCACTACGCAGATCTGGGCGGAAGCTGTTAAATGCACAAATGAGGCAACTTTAACATTCACTTGTCTTATCACTCAAGGTGGTATTAAATTATTGGTTACGAAAAGTAACGCAAAATCAGATGAGAAGGTCGAGGAGGTCTAAAATGAGTACGTAATTATGAGCAAAAAAAGTAAGACTTTGTTAATAATTTTAATTTATTCTTCGAAATCTATGTAATCCCCCCGAGAGTAATTCCCCACGGCCCCGATATACTTGTGCCAACGTTTCCTCCAATCCTCGAAACAATCAATCTTAATATTAATGCCTACAATTGACTCAAAACGGTTTTCCGGGAACGGTCGTTTGAGTTTTCTAAAAAGCCACACGGAGCTAAATCAGGCGAATACGGTGGTTGCGGCACGATATTGGTTGAATATTTGGTGAAAAACTCACGAAGAATCAATGCAGTTTGCGAAAGTGCAAAAACCAAAAGTTGTGGGCCCATAATTCTGCCCTCCTTTTACAAATAGCTTCGCGCAAAGGACGCATAATACTCAAACAGTATTCACTGTTAACAGTTTGGCTGCTCGGAAGGAATTCGAAGTACAAGGAGCGTTCCAAAGTAAACAGAACTTTAAAACAAAAACATAGCAAATAGTTTTTCGGCAAAATCAATTCATTTTATTCAAAAAAGTCTCCTTCTACTTCAATACAGTTCTTTATACGGTCCAAAACATGTCGAACGATCGTTGGCCGGTATGGCCGCCAGTATGCCGGTGAAAGCCTTTTGAATGGCCTCTACGTCTGCCTAACGCTCTCCTCTCATGGGTAAATGCATTTTTCCGAAAAGGAAGAAATCGCACGGTGTCATATCAGGTGAATACGGGGAGTGGTTACTGGTTAAAATGTGATTTTTGGTCAAATAATCGTCCTTCGAATGTTGGATTCTGAGCAATTTTTGGTCGCAGTCAATTTGTGCGGAAAAAACTGTGCACGCAACTTTCATAAGCCGAAATGTTCGGTCAAAATGCGATAAATCGATGTTTCGGAGATGTTAAATTCCATTTCCATGAATTTCAATGATGATTTCGGGTGAATTTCGATCAATTCATGCACAGTTTCGATGGAATTTCCGGTGTTCACGGATTTTGATTGACCCACATGTTGATCGTCATTTATGTAGTCACGACCACTGTGGAAACGTTGAACCCACTCGTGAACTCTGCTACGGGAAAGGCAATCATCACCATAAACTTGTTTCATCAATTGAAACGTTTCGGTTAAAGTTTTACCAATTTTAAATTTAATGTTGGCTCTTTGTTCGAAGCTCGTTTTCGCACCGATAACACAAACATACTGACACTTAAAACGCAATAACTTCACTTCCAATCGATGAAATGTCATGATATCACTCACTCACTGCACAATCGATAAAGATAGCAGATTCTAATGCACCAGTCGACATATAGATGGCGCTACCAGAGGGCGCTAAATTCAAAAAGTCCTGTTTACTTTGGAACGCACCTTGTATTCAACACCTCGATAATCGAAGAAAACTGTCAACATAGCCTTGATTTTTATTTTCACTTTTCTTAAGCCCATCCAAATGATCTTTAAAATGGTTTTCACTGATCCTTCCAAGTATGATATCTGACAGTTAATCGTCGACTCTCAGGCACCAATTTCTTTATTTTATTGACGTTCATTCTGGACCTTTTTTGAATAATTTGTATCAACCAATAACACTTGCAGCAGATATTTGATTCCGCCGACAAATTTAAAGGAATTTCTTTGTCGAATAATTTCACTCATCGTAAAAATCGCCGAATGCACTTTAACTACTACAGAAAGACAAGCGTATACTAAACCCTAGTGACCTAGAAAAAAAAATATTTCGACTTATGAGTTTTTACCCAAAATTTAAATTAGAAAATTTTACTATTTTTTGGTCACAATAGTATACTTTTAAGATATTTATTACTAAATAAATATGGTTAAAAATTTTTGCCCAAAAATTTAATTGTTTTTCGAAGCTGTAGCGTACCTAGTCGACTAAAATCGACAGATAATCAAAAAATGTATAATAAGCCTTATTTCAAGTAAGCACTTCTTGTAAAACCCACCAATTAATTGTTTTACTTACCGTTAAATGTAAGCGCACATCTTAATTATATTTGTACATATAATAATTATTGTTTATGGCGTTAAGAAATATTATAAGAGACCGTATATAATAACACTTCAAACGGGTATGATTGATGGAAGATGCGATGCTAATTAAACAAAGAAACCTAAACGCAAAGGCAACGATTTCAAGCGTCACGTGGCGTTTCGCAGTCAAAACAATAAAAAGCCCAAAACACAGCTGATGAAAAACGAACATTTACATACGTACGACGGTGCCACAAAACGATTTCAATTATTAAACAATGCCGAAAAACTCGTTTCCGAGTAGCTACGAGTGTACGAATTTCAACAAGTTCTCTTCACACTTCAAATTTGGAAGCTACAACACAAGAGGTGTAAAAAAATGAAAAAGCTTAATGAGACAGCACATGAAGACATGCATACCTAGATACATAATTAGGAGACACCGCAGGCGCCTCATTTACTGGCTTCTTAAATTTCAAAAATTTTTCCGCCAAAATGTTTATGAATGGCTTGGATTTTAATTGTTGTCCAAATGTGATTATTAATTCTTTTACAACAATATAAAAAACACTTTATGTCGCCAGTAGGGAATCCGCTTGAGAGAAGGTCACTAGCGCAGATAAAGCTCCCATGATCGGATTGTGTATATTAAACCTTTCAAATACGATTAATGAAAAAATTATTTCGTTTTTACACTATACTACATTTACTATTTTTTTAACCCAAGTAGAACAAAAGCCACACTTAAAGCTATCGACGTCAAAATCTCATTAGAGAACTATGTATCAAACAGCGGGGATGTTAAAGCGGCAGCCACCACCGCGATGGCATCCAAACGTAGTAGAAAGGCAAATCCGCCGCATCATCATTCACAATTACTCATCATTATTTACTTCACAGCTCAAGCTTAACAAATTGGTGGCTGATTAAAAGCGGCATTAACACCGTCATTAACAAGCGCTGCCAAATGTATAAGATATGTTGAAAGCTTAGTAATTTGAAACAAATATGTACACAGTCGGAGACGAAAGCTGCAATCAATTAACTGACAAAAATTTATTCAAATTTCAAATTGCTGACTGGGAAATTTTCAAGCATTTCGATATGACAAATCAATCGCATCTTTTCTAGTTGAACAGCGATTCCGCAAAAACAGCTTTCTGTAGTTGTTGTCGTTTTAACTGTACAGCAAAATTGTATGCAGTTGTAATCTATGTATTGGCTCTGACATTTATAATAATGTTTAAGTTTACCATACTTCAAAATTTTATTAGTAATAATCCAGTCGGTAGATAGAAAGAGTCAATTGTCTGTAAATCCTGAAAGCAGTAGTGAGACAAACTTTCCCAAAACATCTCAGTACCATCTGCGAATCTGTTTGGCAGCGGAACTGCATCCAAAACGGGCTCTGTAACTGAAATGCAACCCCATAAGACTTCAACACATTTAATCAAAACTGTAATGCCTTTTGAATGCACTCTAAAACAAATGAGGGTATCGCTTTGTTGATATCGGAAATGTTGATCACTTTACTCGCAGTATCATATTTTTTCATGTTCCTGAAAATGTCAAATTTTGTACTTAAAAATTATGATTTGCCGAAAGCTTTAGTTTTTGCTGCCATTTGAAGAAAAGTGCTGCAGAGTTGCATTCGTAGGCTTGTCTAGGTATATAGTAATCATGCTCTATCAGAAGCAACTTGCTAACGATGGTTTCAATGGTTCAGCGATAATGATTTTGATGTGAGAAATGATGAGCGTGGAAGACCACTAAAAAAGTTTGAAGACGCTGAACTACAAGGCATATTGGATGAAGATGATACTTTGAGTATGTATAAAAAAAATGGCAGCTATGTTGCACAGAGCCTTTGAAAGCTATGTGGAAGATGCAAAAGTGTGGAAAATGAGTGTCTCATGAATTGTATTAAAGACAAATGGTAATCTAAAAACCCTCAGA